>BQNB010122152.1:0-20335 GCA_026074375.1 Tanacetum coccineum
TAAGCTTGGTTTGGAGCAAGTGAAAAGTCAGGGACAATGAATTTATCCTTTTTGGGGCATTCTCGGATCGAAATGCATCTTGTTTTATGATCCCTAAAAGTTAAAAAATAACGAAAGTCAAACGTTCTAGTTAGTTGCTTAATATGAAAAATACAAAAATATGTGTAGGAGTAAAAATGGTAAAGACGGGGCTTTTTAAAACTTATGAGTCTTTAAATTCCCCTTGACGAACACTTAGCTACTTTTCGAGGTTATTAGTCGAGGGGGATCGAGATTCTTAGTTTTCTAAGTGCTTACTTCATAGCATTGCGTGAGGACACGGCAATATCTTAGTATGGGGGATTTTGGTATGCGTTTAATTACACATACCTTTCACCATTAAAATCGGACTTAAATGACCCAAAACGTACCAAAAATACATTGTATTTGTATGTTTTCATTTATATTGTGCAGGAAACGGATATCCGACAAAAGGACGAAAAACAAAGCCAAAAACGACAAAACCAAGCACGAAATGAAAAAGCGTGGAAAAGCCAAAGTCAAGTCAAAGTCAACCCCGACAAAGTCAAAGCCAAGAAGTCATCAAGTCAAAGAAAATACAACTTTAGGGACCAAATTTGCCAAATCCTAAAGTTGTATAACAAGGATAAATACTACAAGGACTGAAGTTGTAATTATGCCATATATAACTTTAGGGGGCCATTTCTGCCAAACCCCTAAAGTTATATAACAAAAGGACCATTTTTGCAAAACACCTATATAACCTGAGGGACCAATGTTGCCAATCCTCAAACCTGTTATACCACAAGGGACCATGGTTGCAATACATATATACAAGATGAGGGGCTACTTTTGCCAACTATCCAAACCCTCACCCCTGACAACTCAAACATACAGGGTATAACTCCCTTTCCCGCCATAAACCAACCTCCACTGTTCACGCTTCCCTGTCCCCCCCTCCTCGACCACTGTTCACCCCCAGCCAAAAACTCATTAAAACTCTCCCCCACCTCACAAACCAACAAGGACAAGCTGGCAATCCCTTGTATCCTCATTGGACAACAAAAATCAAGGGTCTTGATCATTCTACTTGGGCTCAAAGAAAGTTTAAAGGCTAGGATTGCTTTGTGATTTACCTCACACAACAAACACACCCTAGTTTCTGTCTCAGCAAACAAACACAGCTAGAAGAAGACAAAGACCAAAGAGAGGGCAAGCACTTAATCGTTTTTCTATATAATAGGCTCTTTTGTAAGCCATTTGGGCATCTAGATTTTAAGTAATTTTAACCTAGCTTAGTTTTTTTAAGTCATTTTTACATTTTCCTTGTAATGTTTTCAAATTAATGAAATTTAAATTTTTCTCAAAATCTGTTTGGAGGTCTTATTGCTTTCAGTGTTCACTTAAGTTAAATAAGCTAATATAAGTCATCATTTAAGCTACTTCACAACTTGTTTAACTAAAAAGTGACTCAATATATAAACTGTTAAGAAAAACACAAAAAATCCTCCCCTCAAAAGTACCTCAGCTTAAACTGGATGATAAGCTAATTGTGGAAGAGCTTATAGACCTACTAGCTTGTCTTTTTGACAAGCTAGAGCTTGTAGACTCTTTTATTTTCCCTGTTTTGAGCAAGGGATTGGTAAGTTTTCTTATTTTTCCAATTTTTGCCTTTTACTGTAGCATTGCTTATTGTCTGCTTATTTTAGCTTATTACTGCTTATTTATGTTGGTTAATGCTTTTTATGCTTGTCTTATAGTTTTTTAGCTCTTAGTTTAAGTTTTTAGCTTTAAACTGCCTTATTTAGTTATAAACTGCTTATATCCACTTTGCTTATTTAGTGCTTTTAAGTGCTTATTTTCTGATGAGATTTGCTTATTTATGCCTTTTATGTTTATGTGTTCATCTATTTTCAACAACCAAGCCTTAAATCACCTTTAATCAGTTTTAAAAAGGACCTTTAAAACTTAAAGGGGTGTTTGGGATAGTGGTCTAAAGTGGGTTATTTGGTGTTAAAAAGCCATTGGGTCACTTGGAAACTTTTGACAAGCTGTTTTTAAGCATTTTTAATCTGTTTTTAAAGTTGTTTGGGTTTAAAAATTTGTTTTTCAAGTTTTCTAAATGTTGTTTTAAAACTGTGGCTCAAATCAGTTTCTTAAGGTGCTTATCTGCTTAAGTCTTTAGATCATTTTTTTGTGTGTGTTATAGTTCTCTTTTAAGGTGTATAATGCTTTAGTTAAGTCTCTGTCAAGTTTACCTTTGTGTTATTTAAATTTGCAAGTTTTTGTTAAAGTGTCTTGTAGTTTAAAAAGTCCCTTTTTCATTTTCCTTTTATCAGACCTTAAAAATTGTTTTTAGCATTTCAATTTTTGAGCACAAGCTCATTAGAAGCTTGTCTCAATCTGTTTTAACTTGTTTTTGAGTTTTAAGCTTATTTTGTAACTTATTTTTAAGCTAGCTTATTGTCCCTTTTTCTTTGTAAAATTGCCCTGGTGCAAACAGCCAATTTCACAAGCCATTTTCTATGCTTATATTTGTTTCAAACTTTAACTTCTTTGCATTTTTAGATACCCTATAAACCACTCTATAAGCTTTTATAATCCTTAAGCCAAAAGATTCACTCTAAGGGCTTAAAAATTAAGCCCAAAGGGTCCTCTTTGTTCTTTTTTATTGACAATTTTTGGCCAATAGCCATTTTTGCTTATTGTAGCTTATTTGCTTATTGAATTAGCTTATTTAGGGTTAGTTTAGCTTATTAGGTTTGTCTAGGTCTGTTCTAGCTTATTTGGTTTTGCCTCAAGCTTATTTTAGCTTATTTGCTTCTTAGTGTAAAATTTTAAGTGTTTTAACCATTTCTACCTTTTCTGTCTATTCAGCTTATTGTCATTGCTTATTTTTAATCTCTTTTGCTTTTTAGGTATAGCTTATTGCTAGCTTTAGCTTATCTTTCATTTTCATTAGCTTATTAAGTGTTTCAAAGCCCAACAATTAGTCTAATATGTCTTAGAGTAAAATAAGCATAACTGCCACCCTTTTTCAACTTATTTCGTGCTTATTTGTTAGTTACAAAATTTTTGTCTTTTTTAAAGTTGCTTATTTTTATCTTATCTATAAAGTTGTAAAAAAAAAAAAAAACGTTGGGATTAGGGGAGGCCCCAAGTGAGCAGGGCTCGAATTGGGACTCAACCCAACAACCAACGGTTTTATAACCACATCATACCGGTACGTACATAAAAATCATCTGGTAGTAATTTGCAAAATTAATTATATAAGGGCCATTTAGCCCATTAAGCCCATAAGCTGTTTTCAGCTTATTTCGGCTTATTTATAAGCCCACTTTTCTAGCTTTTATTTTTCCTAAATCCAGTACACTTTAAACTACTTTTTTGTATTTTTTGGGATTTTTCCCATTTTGTTTACTATTTTTTATCATTTATTTTCTTTAAAACTGTTTTTTAATTATTAAAAATTAAATAAAAATCAAAAAAATATAATTCTTTTTTAGAAAATTTTCTTTTGTCATATTACACTTAGGAAAAATAGAAAAACTTTCGTAGGGTCATTTTTGCAAAATTTCGTTTTTTTAAAGAGCGGGATTCATTCCCGTGCTCGTTTTTCGTATTTTCTAGCTCAATTTAACTCCGTTTTCGTTCTAGTTTTCTTTAATCTTACTTTTTAGTCAATTAGAGTCTATCAAAAGTAAAAAAAATCATTTTAGGTTAATTTTTGAAAATTTAAGGTTTTTAGGTTACGTTTTTAGGTTACGTTTTTAGATTCCCGTTTACATTTTTAGTTTAAATTTGTGTGCCTTTCTCATTTTTAGTGTAGATTGCTTTATTTTTCTCGTAGATTTAGAAATCCAATCCAAATCTTGTTCTATTCAATCGTCAAATGTCAATCCAACTCTCGACTTTCCAATTCACTCTTCGTTGGGGATAAACGACCCGGGAATATTCTATACTACTTCCGGTTTCATTGATTTTGTGGATTTTGATCCTTTTTATATATTTATATTTATTTATATTTATATATTTATAAAGGGTTGATTAATCTAACATTAATCAGCGTTCAAAATCATTGTTCCCTAAACCTGGGTTATTCACACGACACCTATCACAGTAAATTGCTACAAAAATCCATTTTGAGCCGTTGTCGGCCGACTCCGGACCGAAAACATGAATTTTTGACAAAACTCAACCGAACCTTGCTCGTCCATTTAAAAACACTTCAACCCACAAAATATGGTTTGACAAATTATTTTCAACTAAAATTTTACCTTTTTACGACCGTTACAGTCTTTTACTGAATTTCACGAAAACAACTGTTTTTCTGATAACTTTCAAAACTCACACTCACGATTTACGTTTTAAACCAACGTTACTTTATCATTATGAATTTATTAAATAAATAAACCCATTAACACATTCCCAAATTTATTAAATCTTCACACTTGAACAAACTGTCGTGCCGGTACGCCGTGCGTGACGATTTTTCGCTAAACGCGAGAAAACTTCCCGGAAAGTACTGAAAACCTCAAAACCACTCTAAAACAGAAGAACAAATCAAAAGTGATTCATTTACGAACTCAAAACTCCATAAAAAGCCAAACTTTTTTACACAAAAATAGTCAACAGAAGTCAACTTTTCAGCTTTCATCAGGAAAACTGACAAGATCGAAAGACTTCAAAATGAAAAACTATAATATTTTATAATACTTAGCCCTGGGCACATTACCGGTTATCACATCTACTGATCTGACAGAAAATACTCGGTATTATTCTAGACCTATACGACGTATCCAAGACTTTGACGAATCAAAAGACCATTGCCTGACTTTGAAGAATACGTCGTATCCACATCAACGATACGCCGTATATAATACTTTGGTCAACGAAGAATAACCAACTGGTTTTACCTTAATACGTCGTATCCATCAAGAAGATACGGCGTATCCGTGCCTACACTTCACAAGAAACCACGAAGACATAAAGACCAATATGCCGTATCCAAGAGACATCGATACGCCGTATTTACAATGTAGTAATAAAATATTCTAGAAGATATCAAACGTGGTCCTTACTCCAAGAAATCCCTAATACGCCGTATCCCACATTGCTCGATACGGCGTATCGACGAGTTTCTAGACTCTATAAATAGACAATACTAAACTCAGTTTTAGGTATGCAAGTGAATCCTTAAACCACCAAGTCGACCAAGAGATGAATAAAAGAGCCTAAAAGGTCAGAAAAAAGCCTCAAGATCCAAGAAAAACCCTTGTAATCTTTGCGCAACCGAATACGCGTTCGATTAAGGTTTCTTTATTTTAATCGTTCATATATCAAACCGTATATATTTTTACAATGACTATCGGCTGATACCTTTAGGTATCAGCCATGTTTATGAAGATCTAATGTTTGGTTTGTTTATCTTGATTGCTTAATTTAGCGTTGATTGTTGTTTATGTTTATCAATTTGTATTCGTTTACGTGCTTAAGTATACGACTTATCATTCAACTGGGTCTAGTCCTACATATTTAATGCGTTGCAACTTCAGTGTTGTTTGGGCATAGGCTAAGAGTCCGGGATAGCTCTTCATATTATAATTTATATATGTAGAATCATAGGATCACAAATATTGACCTATCCTTACCTTTAGTTTAGTGAGCTTAGTTGAGCCATAAGGTGATCTTGGTATCAACGAGTACATTCTTATTCCATTAGTAAGGACTCGGAAAGTGGACTACTAGTATATAAAGAGCCGTTAAACAGTAAGTGAGTAAAGTCTCAATGAGTTAAGGTTTCGTAGGAGCACCATTATTAATCTCCTAAGATAGATTATAATTAACGAATGCTTGTTTTATGCGGATGCGTCTAATTGTGCCAGAATTAGCATGTCTAGGTCTTAGGAAGAAGTACTGCCTAAGTCTAGGAATGATATGCCCTTCGAGATAAGTCAATCATTGCACTACTAAACAAACTAGCGTTTTATCAGATTATTCAGGATTGATACGTTTTCCTTACATTAGTTCTTGATCGTTCCTCTATCATTTGTTCATCTTCTTGTGTGTGTTTATTGCTTTACTCTTCATTAAAACCTTAGGTTAGATACACAAAACTGTGCCATTCTCTCAGGCTGAAACCCACCTTTTGCAATAGTTTTAGGTTTAACTTAGAAAACTAAAATACTGATAGAATTAGGATTAACGCTCTCGCTCTTAGTGATCGACACCCTACTTACCACGAAACTCCCACCGACCGGGTACACTGCCTGTGAAAGTGTTGTTTTTAGGTATAGTCAGCATAAAATAAATAGTAAAACTTGATACATAAATAACACCTACACAACAACACATCAAGTTTTTGGCGCCGTTATCGATGAGTGAAGTTGTTTAATTCTTATTTATTAGTGTTTTAGTTTAATTTAGATTTTGTTTAGATTAATTTGCATATTTGTGTGTTTGATTTCTGCATTGTATATTTTGCATATTGTGTGTTTGTGTGCATTATCACAGTTCGATGTAACCTTCTGATTCGAATACTCAATATGGCGTATTCATTTTCTTGGATACAACGTATAATATTTTTTTTAAACCAATACAGCGTATTCGACTCTATCATTAATATGGCATATTCAGTTCACTGAATACGACTTATTAAGCTATTTGACAGTTTTTTTCCTAGCAAATTTATTACAAGTTAAAATGGACGACCCCAACAATACTATGGAAGAGTATATCAGGCTTGTGGAAGAAAAGGCTCGAAAATGTGGTAAGGTGTTTAACTGGGAAACTGCTAAGTATGGTAAGATCTGGTATGATGAAGACATTCACGACATTGGATCTATTGAAACTGAATTCCTAGCTATAGTCTTTAACGACACGTTAACATCTGAAGCAGCACTCTTATGTAAGCCTATGGTAAGTTCTCTTAACAACGATGAAGTCGACTTTAGAATATCGTTTTACGAATCCGACAATGAAGATTTCACGGTAATTTTTGACAAAAATTCATTTTTTTACAAAATAATTTTTGTTAACGATTTAACAACGAATTCGGAAAATGATAATGATAAAGTCAATATGCCTTTGCTTCCATCACCCGAGCCTACGGTCAGTTATTTTGATGATTTAGACTTCTTTAAAGATTTCGAGAATGAATTTCAAGCCATTGTTTACAATGATGCTCTAACGTCTAAATCGGATTTCTTAACTGAACCTACTATAAGTATTAAACATATCGATGAATTTAATTTGAAAGATGAAACATCATTGTCCGAATGTGATGAAGAAGAACAAAATGTTTTATACTTTAATGATCTATTTTCTTTTAACGTAATTTATCCTGATGATTCGAAATCGGATACGGCCAATGATGATGATAGAATCGATATCGAATAGTCTTCAGGGGATATGTCTGTCAAACCATTACCTGATTTAATAAATACCGATGTTGGTGCCTATGCACATGGGTCAAATAAGCTTTTGGAAACAAGTCATGATACATCTAATAAATTTTTCAAGACTGAAACTTTTATCAAGGGATTAAATTTTAATATCATGACTTGGAATCATCTTAACAAAGGGATGTCATTCATTTTCCTAATCAAGAATTTGTATGTGCCATTTTGCATCCCGTTCAAACCCAAATTGTTTTATAATGATAGGATTAAATTGGGGGCAAGTCTAACTTAAATACTTTTCTGTAAACAAAAGTGCTTGCCGGGAGGCAACCTAGAATGTATTTTCAATTTTTATCGAGTCTGTCTTCCCAGACTGTCTATACGGTGTATCCAAACCCCATGGATACGGCGTATCAACTATCTGGACGTTATCCAATCTTTATTTTCAGCACAGTCTATACGACGTATTCATTAAAAGAATACAGCGTATACATGTATCAATACGGCGTATCCTAGGGAATGGATACGGCGTATCGACTTCCTGTACAATTTTAGGTATTTATTTTGAGTCTAACCAAATGAATACACGGAGATAGAATTGCACCGAGTTTCGTAGTATAGTGTTAGCAAACAAAATCAAAAAAATTAGAAAAAAATTGCAACAAAAAGAGAAGGAAAAGTTTGAAGATAATCGTTTCGCATCTACCAAAGGGATTACACGAAGGATTGATTATTTGTTGATACGTCTTAAAATCAACGACGTAGAGTATTGTATAAAGTGGAAGATATCGCCACTTGCCTTGTAAAGTATGGGATAAATGAGAAGTTGACCGTTACGGGAACGCCAACTTAGGTTGTTGTTTTTGATCTATGATCAAGACGTTGTAAATAATTATGTCTTTATCATGGTAACGGTCTGGAAAAAGTGTCTAGCAACTTGTATTTTAGACTTAATCTATTTGTTTCGTAATTTTTATTTAACAACAATTTAATACCCTTTCTTAATCATTAACCATGGGATTTACGCGAATGAGGATATGACGAGGCAGTCGCATGCTATTTCGTCATTATACGGCCGAATGTAGTAGTCTCAAGCTGCCTTGTGGTTTTATTACTATTATGAAAGTTAGAAGAAATCCATACCCTATATTACTCTACTATTCCCTACTCTATTAAGCTTATTCCGAGTAGGAGTGAGCAATCACATGTGCTATCCCATCGTTACGGGTGTGTATGTTGGTCTTTTGTCGTCCTCCTAGAATATTGGGATCGATAAAGATTAGTGATCAACCCTAAGCCTTATCATACAAACCCATATTTACCTTTATAAACTTGTTACTCCTTAGCTCTAGTGGTGGAGATGTGTATCCTTGCCAAGCTTATGATAGAATACTCGTCACGACCGAGCAATTGAGCGAATTAGTTACATGTTACCACATAGATTAGTTGAGTGATTTGAGTGTTTTCATCTTCCTATTTCGTGAGGTGTTTGGTTGTGTACTTGTAATAGATCAAATAAATGCTTTAACGGAAAATATCCTTAGGGATACATTTTTATAAACTTCTAAAGGCTACTTGAGGACAAGTAGGATTCAAGTGGGGGGATATTTGATGACATCAAATAACGTCTATTTTATAGCATCATTTATCCCATGTAATTAACCCATTTTGTATAATTATTGCAAAGAATTGTTACTTAATCGTTTGTATTTGAGAATTGCAGTAATTATGGAGTACTTGGTGAAGTTATGCTAAAAGGCACGCATTTTGGAGCATAAACGAAGAGTTCAAGAAAGTCTACTGATCTGACAGAAAATACGTCGTATTATTCTAGACCTATACGACGTATCCAAGACTTTGACGAATCAAAAGACCATTGCCTGACTTTGAAGAATACGCCGTATCCACATCAACGATACGCCGTATATAATACTTTGGTCAACGAAGAAGAACCAACTGGTTTTACCTCAATACGCCGTATCCATCAAGAAGATACAGCGTATCCGTGCCTACACTTCACAAGAAACCACGAAGACATAAAGACCAATACGCCGTATCCAGGAGACATCAATACGCCGTATTCACAATATAGTAATAAAATATTCTGGAAGATATCAAACGTGGTCCTTACTCTAAGAAATCCCCAATACGTCGTATCCCCACATTGCTCGATACGGCGTATCGACGAGTTTCTAGACCCTATAAATAGACGATCCTAAACTCAGTTTTAGGTATGCAAGTGAATCCCTAAACCACCAAGTCAACCAAGAGACGAATAAAGGAGCCTAAAAGGTCAGAAAAAAGCCTCAAGATCAAAGGAAAACTCTTGTAATCTTCGCGCAACCGAATACACGTTCGATTAAGGTTTCTTAATTTTAATCGTTCATATATCAAACCATGTGTATTTTTACAATGACTATCGGCTGATGCCTAAAGGTTTATGAAGATTTAATGTTTGGTTTGTTTGTCTTTATATCTTAATTTATCATTGATTGTTGTTTATGTTTATCAATTTATATTTGTTTACGTGCTTAAGTATGCGACCTATCATTCAACTGAGTCTAGTCCTACATACTTAATGCGTTGCAACTTTGGTGTTGTTTGGGCATAGGCTAAGAGTCTGGGATAGCTCTCCATATTGCAATCTATATATCTAGAATCATAGGATCACAAATATTGACCTATCTTTACCTTTAGTTTAGTGAGCTTAGTTGAGCCATAAGGTGACCTTGGTACCAACGAGTATGTTTTAATCAATTGGTAAAGACTTGGACAGTTGGACTACTAGTATATAAAGAGCCATTAAGCAGTAAGTGGGTAAAGTCTCCATGAGCTAGGGTTTAGTAAGAGCATCATTATTAATCTCCTAAGATAGATTATAATCAACAAATGCTTGCTTTATGCGGATGCGTCTAATTATGACAAGAATTAGCGTGTCTAGGTCTTAGGAAGAAGTACCGCCTAAGTCTAGGAATGATATGCCCTTCGAGATAAGTCAATCATTGCACTAATAAACAAACTAGCGTTTTATCGGATTAATCATGGTTGATATGTTTTCATTAGATTAGTTCTTGACCATTCCTCTATCGTTTGTTCATCTTCTTGTGTGTGTTTATTGCTTTACTTGTCATCAAAACCTTAGGTTAGATACACAAAACCGTGTCAGTCTCTCAGACTGAAACCCCCCTTTTGCATTAGTTTTAGGTTTAACTTAGATAACTAAAATATTGATTGAATTAGGATTAACGCTCTCGCTCTTAGTGATCAACACCCTACTTACCACGAAACTCCCACCGACCGGGTACACTGCCCGTGAAAGTGTTGTTTTTAGGTATAGTCGTCATAAAATAAATAGTAAAACTTGATACATAAATAACACCTACACAACGACACATCAACATCTCTTGCACACTTTGATTTAGCATATCATTATTAGTGTTTTCAGAGATTGGTACCTCGAAGAGAACATCAGATCTGTAACTAGACAAATTGGCCATAAGAACTACTTTGGCTGTAGAGATCTCATCACAGTCAGAATCACATACATCTAAATCATCTGCTTGATAAGCTGCGTTACGTATGATGACCGAATGTGTAACTGGACCTTCTGCAATACCATGATCTGCCAAGAATTCCAATTCTTCCTTAGTAAGAACTTTACCATTTCCTTGAGCTTCAACCAATAGAACCTTTTCCATGAACCACGTAGCATCCCTTTTCCTCTTTGTCTTTGGATACTGTCTTGCAATATGACCTTCCCCTTGGCATTTAAAACACTTTACATCCCTTTGTTGACCTGAATAATTCTTGCCTGTTCCTGAAGTATTAGCTCTTGTTTCTGAAGTACCAGCAGCATAATAAAATTTGTCTCCCCTAAAGTGGTTGAACAGTCACTCTTCCATCATGAATAGTTGCATGTTGCCTTGGGTTAGATGAGTTTCTTAGTTGATTGTTGGTAGATAGGAAACGAGATGTGACGACGGTAGACAGAAATGACATCATTATGTTAATGGCATCAATAGGGTCATCTCTTTGCTTAAGCACAGGAACTGCTAGACCGAAGTCTATTTGAGGAAATTCAGCAAGGTGTGTTTGTTGGTTAACTGTAGAGATAGTATATTCAATTTGAGGAATGGATCGTGGTTGTGGATAAGCCTCTTGATGAACAGTTGATGAGTAAGCATTTGGATACGGTGCTGATGGGTAAGTGATTGAGTGTGGTGAGGATGGATAAGTAGTTGAGTAATGTTGTGTGAGATGATTTGATCCATATTGAGGAGACTGAGATGGTGAAAACTGTTGTTGTTGTTGTTGTTGAAACTAAGGATTGTTGTATAAAGACTGATAAGTGTTGAAGTGAGATGGTGTCATTTGATGATTTGCAACTAATGCAAGTGGAACTTGACTGCGTTCACGCATGAGACGGACTTAATTTGCATGGAGCTCGTGTTGTTCAAGATATGCATGAAGTTGATCAAAGTTGGTAGTATGCAAATCTTTTACAAGCTTGACATCAATCACAAACATACTCCATTCAGGTGGAAGACTGTTTAAGAACTTGGTATTAACTTAAAATTGCTCTAGTTTCATATTGTAAATGTTCATGTCATTCATTAGCTGAGTAAATCTCAAGTAATAATGATGAAGTGATTTCCCCTTGATGTGAGTGAACTTATCAAATGCATCATACAGTTTGCACTCCTTTTCCTGCTTAGTAAATGAGGTGCCTTGCATTAGTAGTTGAACCTTTTCCCATAGATCCTTGGCAACTCTGTGATGATTAACAAGTGAATAGATATCAGTTGGTAGACCTTGAAGAATGATATTATTTGCCTTCAAATCACAATCAGCTTGAATTTTCTTAGTCGGAGACAATTCAGCATATTTCTTTGTCCTGGTCACCTCATTTTCTTCAATCATAGGCCAAATGAGTGGACCATGTTCAACTGACTCAAGTATCATTCTTCCATGTTCTCTGTATTGCATGTATAGTTCCATTATACTTTTCTAAGAATCATACAAGTCTTTGTCCAACATTGGTGGATGATTGTCAGCACCAGAGAGTATCATGTACTCAGCAAGAGTATTCTTTTGTCCATTTGGAATCATTGAATCCATTTTGATTTGATGTTATTAGATTACTTGTTGATCGGACAGTGATACGAAGTAATTGTGTTAAAGTGAGTTGGTTTTAGATGTTTTAAGTCTTAAGAATACACTAGATTTTACTATTCTTGATTAAACCGGAAAAGAACGTTTCACGGGATTTTACAAATCAAAGAAATAAACCGTATAATTCACGAAAGCAAAATTTGAATAATTCGCCTCTTAGAAAGCCTTAATTCGCCTCGGGAATAAGATACTAATTCGCCTCAAGAAAGCCTTTAATTCTCCTAAGAAAAATCTTTAATTTGCCTTTCAAAGGAATCCTTAATTCGCCTTCAGAAGTGGAGATTAATTCGCCTTCAATATGAGAAATGAACTAATTCGCCTTCCCAAAAAAAAATTAATTCGCCTTCCAAAGACAGAGCTTAATTCGCCTTCAACAGAAGAGTTAATTCGCCTTCCAAGACTAGCACTAATTCGCCTTCAACAGAAGAATTAATTCGCCTTCCAAATAGAAATTCTAATTCGCCTCGCAAGAAAAGAACTAATTCGCCTTTCAAGAAAATGCTTAATTCGCCTTCAAGAAAAAAATGCTAATTCTCCTTCAAGAACAAACTTAATTTGCCTCCTGCAAAAACGAGCTTCAACTTTTCCAAAACACTAAAAGACTTACTTTTTGACGTTTTTACTCAAAAATTCTTGTACAACTTACTTATCTAAGCCTAGTAGAACCTTAAAAATACAAACTTTAAACTTTTTAACACAAAAAATTTCAAATCAAGATTTTGGACACAAAAGTACCTTTTTGAACCAAAACTTATAAAAATAAAGATTTATATGTATTTTCCAAGGTTTTGCTTGTACAGCTAGATAATACTAAGACCAAAGAAGAAGAAAGTAACAAACTTTATGGTTTTTAAACCCACAAAAGTTGAAAAACTTTTGTATAGTTCGAACCACACAAAACGAGTACAAACGAGAAAACAACGAACACAAGAACAAACAATATCACCCCATGGCTCTTGATACCAATTGTAGAATACTTATGTAATCAATAACACCAAAGAACAATGAAGAAATATAGAGAGAGAAAGAGGTTGGAAGGATGCTTCTAGTGAGAGAAAGTAAAGAGAAAAATAAAATGTTAGATTATGAGAGAAAAACAACCAACCAACCAACACCCTCTCCATGTGTGGAGAGGGTATTTATACATAAGATAGGGGCCGGCCAATGGGCTTAGTCCATGGGCTTTTCCTAAGCTAGCCTATGTAATTTCTAAATATTATTTTACGAGCTATCAAACGATATAATAGAAGTGACTGATACTTTTCGTGATCCTAACATTTATATAACATGTAAGTATCTAATAAATGTACAACAATTTTTTATATAAAAATATATACCAATAAAAATGAATTTAAATTTCGAATAAAATGAGTCTAATATTGCAATTTCTTTGAATTATGTACGATTTTATAAAAAATAGAGATTAAAATTTTAAATCAACTTTTTATTTTTATGGTAATAAGTCAAAATTTCCCAATTTTGCTATAAAAGTATGACAATAGGAAGGTCTTTTAATTCCGAATAAAACGAACCTAATATTGCATTTCGTTTGATTTACGAATGATTTTATAGAGAATGGTGATTAAGATTTTAAAATCAACTTCTTAGTTTTCTGATAATATGTAAAAATGATTACAAATATTTGAATAATATAGACGGTAATAGATAAAGAATATCAAAAATATTATACAATTCAATTATATGAAAATGCATGAAATTAAATTATATATATAGACATATGCAGTACTTTTTGTGAAAAAAATAAAATAATTAAACGATTTAAGTGACCAAACAATACACCGTCGTAACACGCGATCATTTTATTTCTCGTTTACATACATATATCCAAAACACACAAAGGGTAAAAATAGAACATAAAACACGTTCAAATTATGATTGTAATTTTTTACAAGCCATATATATGAAACTAGAGTCTCGAATATGAGAAATGATTTACATGACTAATAACATGTCTAATTGTATACCTGAAGCTATGTGACACTAATTTACTTATGCTGCAACCATTAAGTTGCTAACACGTCACATTAGGCATAAAATTATGCATGAATTTTAGTCATCTCAATCTTTTCTTTTCGAATATTACAAGCCAAATATAACCACTATGTTTCAACTTAAAGTCGTACATTTTTCAAGTTTTTTATTCAATCAAATGGTATCATTCGTCGTTTGAAAAGCTTTAAGTCAAATGATTGTGAATTAAAGTACTGCTTAAAACATTCTGACTGAAGATGAATAATGTAACTATCAAGTTACGTTTAACCTAGAAACATGCTCAACCTCAACCTCAACTTGTTCTTCGTCCTATAAAGGTTCTAAACACATAATTTATCTCTATCCTAAAAGTCATCACAATTGATGAAAAAATAGGACGGGCTTGGGTTGGGCTTACTTTGGCATGTTTGTTTGGCCATAGTCCTTAGTGCGTGGTTCATAATAGATGAGTCGTTGTTCTACGTGGAATGAAAATAACAAGTCTACCGCAAACATCCAATCTCAGAACTCATGATTCTCTTATGGAATTTACCAGCATCAACACCAAAAACAAAAAATTAGCGACCATGGGGAAGAATGAAGTCCCAAAGGATGGGTAAGATTCGGGATTTTTATGTAAATATAATTTAATTTAGTTTATTTTGTGTTGTTTTTATTAAAGATTATATGTGGGGTTTTTTGGTTATTTGTTTGTGATTACAAAGATGTAATATTTATGAGAATTATGTTATTTTTTAATCTGTTTTTGTGTTTTATATTGGTTTATTGTTTTGTTGTTGTTTGCAGGTAGTTTTAGAAGTTGAAGAGTTCGAGTGGAAAGGGGCTAGAATTTGATGCTTTAGGAGGGTATGACTCTTTTGAAGAGCTTCTTGAAGTGATAACATGGGCTCAACTCGGAATTCATGATAAGCCAGTAAGATATCTAATGTATCCTTTATTTAAATATCTAAATCACTCAAAGTTATAGCAAGCATTTGATACGTTTTAAAATATTGCAGGTTGGTTTGCTTAATGTCGATGGATACTACAACTCATTATTGTTTTTTATCGACAAAGGTGTGGAAGAAGGCTTCATTGACCCAAGTGCACGTCACATCATTGTCTCGGCCCCAACAACTAAAGTTTTGGTCCAGAAGTTGGAGGTATGGTCCCAAACAGAATTTTGGTCTCTTTGACTTTTAGGTCACTTAATCACTTTCAATATTTAAAAATTGTCACAAATTTATTAGAAATTTGAATTTTAGTTTCATCCTATTTGTAGCAAAAAATTTTAAATATGCTTCTTGAGTATGAAGATTCGTTTAGATTGTGTAATGTAACATATAAGATGAAAGAAAAGCGTAACCGAGAGATAATTATGCAGTTGCACAACAAGATTATTTCAGTTAACACCATTGATGCATGAATGCATGATTGCATGATGGATATAATACTATAAAACAATAACTGTGAACATAAATCATACATGTTAGAATGTTACTGATTAGAAAGTGACAGGAACATAAACACTAGAGATAGCAAATTTGACCCATTTTCCTTAAAAATTGTTCAATTTGGGTTGAGTTCCTTTGAACTGAATAATATACTGAAATATCTAACAAAAGCAATTACTATACCACCTGATAACTTATATTGTAATTTTGTAGCTTTTGTTCGATACTTACCTCGAGGCCTATTATTAGAGCTGCTCATTGTTTAACGTCAATGTAGGTATGTTTCTTTGTAGTTTAACTGATCATTTTACATTGCTGGTCCATTAGTCCTAGAATTGCAAAAACTGTCTATATTTTGTTTCTTTGCCTCCAAAACCATAGTATCAGGTCAAAAATTTATGTGTCTTTTTGGTTGCTATGACTATTTTCTTTCTTGACATGAAGTTCGTCCATTTTTGAGAGTTAGCCGCATAGATTAAAATAGGCAGGAATATTTATGGGGTCTGACTAATAAGGGGGCTAAAATTTTTCTTAAAAAAGTTAGACCCGGACACTTTATACATACAAGAAGTGGCGGTAAAACCTTCATGTTACCCCCAGCCGTGTTCCCATGCCCAGCATAAAATTTAGCATCTTTAACCTTTGTAAATATGGATAAACACACAGGCGGATTGACAAATACACATTTGAATACTCTTTTAAGTTTTTGTGATATGCTTATGTTTTTGGTTTTTGTTTGTTACAAAAAAAAATTAATCTTAGAAGCTGAATGATATCCAAGATTGATTATATTGACATTTACTAGATTTGGATTTCTTACGGCAATGAGGTGTTTGGATAATCTCTACCAACGAGGGAGGTGTTTTCATCAAACAATCCTTATATACTCGACATGTTAGTGGCCTTTAGCATTAAGAAATATTTTCTACAAAATTATACCACGGTATCATATTTAACCACAATTTGGTTTATAGCTTAACTATTTTAAATCTCAACTTTGGTCGGTTTGCAGCGGTGTTTGGATGAAGCATGAAAGGGCTATTGGTGTCACTTATTTATGATCACAAACATATTTCATATTCAGCGAAATAACATTTGCATCTTTTAGACAGTCCTGTTGACACAACACAATGTTTGGAGCGCTGATGGTGGTGAAACAGGACCTGAGAAACCCATTGCTTGAATTATCACATAAAGCGGTAATTATAATGAATCATTTTTACATTATCGCAATTTTGATAATGTAACTAGATATGATTTTTTGGCTCAACACATATTAAGAACATTTTGTTTCTCTTCAGAATATCTCAGGAAAATCATTGTTCTGGGAAGATCATCCAAGTTAACTAAGGTTGGAGATATCATGACTCAAGAGGTATATTTACAATCTTACAACCTCCACAAATGATCACGTCTTCACGGGTCACATGTACATCTATCATTTTTCAGATCTGATGTAAAACAAAATTTCACAGAACAAGCTTATCGCAGTCACTCCAGATACAAGCGATGCAAATAAAGATAGGCACATGCATATATCAAACACACTTACTGTTAGGCTTTGGTTTCACTGTTGCTCTATATTTAATAAAACTCAAGAATGTATTTTGACCCAAACCTAATCGGTAAGACTTCTTATTTGCTCATTTGTGAGGCTCTTTGTTTTGGATACAAATCTGAAAGAAAGATACAGTAGAGGAGGCTCCTACTGGTACACGTTTGCAACATGTACATGAACTGCAAGTATAAAGACGAGTCAGTCTTTCTTGGTACTTTAGTTTAGGGGTGTTTGGATTGTGTTTTGAAGCTGGTAATTTGATTATTGTATTTTCTAGCTATAAATACTCATTTCTATGTGTTTTGATATACTGATGAAAACATTGACTATGGCTGTGATCAAAATATGTTCTATAATTTCTTTGTGCAATTAGGAACATTTAAGTAAACTATCGCATTATACGTGCATAAACTATTTGTGCACACGCACATTCCACCTTTTGTATCACTGCTACTAGGAATATGAAAACACCTATGGCATATACCATACCTTCCTGCTATCTACGTTTTACCTATACGTTGCAGTAACATGTTAGCCCCCGCATGCAACGCGCGGGTCATTTTCTAACTTGTTTTAAACTAAAAGTCTAAAAGGACGCTTTCATATAGTTTAGTTTCAAGTTACACGGTGAACTCATACTTTTAACTAGCAACTAAACCAAAATTCTCGTAATCATTTCTGAACTTTCTTACATATACTAAACTTCGGGTTCGATCTTCACTCCCTGCAAAAAGGCTTGAGTTGCTCTGGCAGCTTTTTACTTTCGGGTAAAAGTAAAATTGTCCACATCACACTTCCTTACGAGATTGATTTTAGTTGATTTGATTTGATTTTCCTACATATACCAAACTATTTAACCAATGAGGTTTAAAAAATGTTCTATTTTAAAACCTTAAAAACAACCTATTAGGCTAGACGGTATAAGGGGGAACTCACTGAGGTGAGTATGGAACTCAAGCGCGAGTTCTTCCCCGGTGACTAAAGTCACTTTGATTTTTGGTATGTTTCGGTGAGTAACTCACCTTAAGTTATTTTCAATTTTTGTGGGCCCCAAAATTTCTAAACGTTGGCAATATAAAAAAAACTTAAAAAAACCCTTTTTTACCTATAAATGCCCACTACTTCACCTATTTTTATATACAACTCTACCAATTTTTATATAATCTCCTTAAACTTCACACGCTCCATTTTATTTTCAAAAAAATGTCTCACCAAAACACTCCCCGGCCCAACAAACCTCAACCAAGAAACCCCAACCGAAGCAATCCGCCGACACCCAATGGCACCTTTAGGCTCGAAAACCCATCATCGAACACAAACTTACTACGGCCACAATCATACTATCACCGACCTTACCCAAACCAACCTTATCAAAACCCGGAAACGGCACCAGAATAATATGGGTTTCAAGGTTTCGGGTCAAGGCCAAACGCATTTCAAGATAACTCGTCACAACTAAGCTCGTTCCCATTTTGTAGGATCCCGTTAACACTTCATAACATATAACGAACCACGAATCAAACTAGAAATGAGAAAGAAAGGTAAGTTGTTCTAGAGAGAGAAAGAAGAGAGAAAGATGAGAGAATATGGAAAATGATATTATTTAGAAAATGAACAACTAACTTTTCCAAAGAGGAAAAAGTACTTCTATACCCCGACACATAAGTGACATTCGGTATAATGACTAGGACCCAGGCTCGGTTTTGCTTGGATAAACCAGAAACATATACAAAATTAGATTTAACATCGACCCGATTCCCGATATTATCCTAATACAACGTTAAATAATTGAATGACCGAGACTTAAATACATAAGGACGGAACTTCATGATCGACTCAATATTGAGCTAACAATCTCCCCCAGAGTGAGTTCATTGATGACACATCCAATCCTGAGATCAACTGAGATTGCTTCGTCGTTAAGTTTTATGTATTGGTCCTTGGTCTTTCTCATTTGTTCTTTGTTCTTTGTGTAGCTTTTTTCCTTCATGCTTTTGATCTAGACTTCAACGTGTCTAGGTCTTAGGATGATGTCCCGCCTAAGTCTTAAGAATGATATGCCGCTTCGAGATAAGTAATCATTGCATTAAACAAACCAACCAACATTTAATCGGATTTAAAATGGCTAATATAGTTTTCTATCATTTGGCTTATACTGCTCTTTTATCTTCTGATTGTTTTCTTGCATGTTTATTGTGTTTAGAATTGATTATTGTCACTGGTTCGTCAAAGCGTATACACTTATATAGCAACCCTAATACAGATCCTGACCGAATGCCCTTGACCAAGGCAAAAGGTCAAATTCCACAAAAGGATAAAATACACAAGATAGAATCAATTATAAAAAGATTCCGGAAGAGATATTCCCGGGTCGTATGTCCCAACGAGGCTGCAATTGAAAGTAATCCTGGTTTGATGAGAAATTGAATGATGGAGAATATATGATGGAAACACTGATATAATTAAAATTAATTAAATAAAACCTAATTTAATCTACGGGAAACAAATATAGGAAATGGGGATCTTAAAAACTACGGGAAACAAAATTAGTTATAGGGAAATCCTAAAATTAAATCTATACTAAAATACGGGGAACAGAATCAGGTATCGGGAAACCTAAATACTAAAAATTAAGAAAATAAATGCTAAATTAAATTAAAAATCAAAATTAAATTCTAATTAACTTAATTTGAAAAATAAAAAAAACTAGAATAAAAACGGAGGTCGTTTGAATGTAAAACGAAAAGAAACGGTAAAAC
>BQNB010122153.1:0-20335 GCA_026074375.1 Tanacetum coccineum
CCTAATGTGAAGTGCCTAAAATAGCATGTTTGTCATAAGCTACTTTTATGGGACTCCACAAGTTGGGTACCATATCTTCAATTCCAGGTAAGTCGTACTTGGCAGCCTTTGTCTTGGTCAACAAAGTAGTGTATGTTCTGCCAGTGCTTCCTCCTTGCAAGTATGTCAAGTCATTGTTTAAGAAGTAATCAACCGGGACGATTTGACGATTTCCTTACATAACTAGAGGTAGTGGTTTGCTCAAGTCGAATGGATATCTATCACCTTCAGGGTTGTTCCAGTCTAGTTGATCAGTCAGTGCTTTTTAACATTCTTCCATATTATAATCGAGCTCGACATAACTTCTGTAAGTGCCTTTGAGAATGTTGTAAGCCAGTCCTACCAGAATGTCTTGTGTGAGTTTACTAATCTGCAGGCGGTTCATGACAAATGCATTGAAGTCTATCGGAGTGCTCATCAAATCATCGAATGTTCTTGAAGGTTTTTCTGCTTTTGCAAGGTCACTAAGCCAATTTTGAGTAGGCTTATTCTCAGCTGATTTACTTTTATTCCATTCAGGATCTGGAGTAGGAGGTCTTTCTGGTTTCTTGAACCAATCATTTGGATCAACGTTGACAACATGTGGTACATCAGTGTTACCCGTGTCTTCTTCAAGATTATGTGGCCCTTGAGTATCTCAAGCCTCAAACATTGTCTCCTCTGCTTGTGCAGACTTGCCAGTAGATTTTGGCTAAGATTTAGAAGTGCCTTTGGAAGATTCAGTTGACTTGGCCTTCTTAGATGGTTCAGTGTCTTTGCTTGTTTTCCGTTTTTTTTTTTTCCGATTAAGTCTCTTTACCCTTGGTCTATCTACAAAAGGGTCTTATCTTTAATCGATCATTTGGTTTCCTTTTCTTCAATTTATCAGCAACTCTTTTGTCCATAGCATCTTCTTCCTCAAGGATTGACTCTATGAAAGCATGATATAGAGCTCTTTGTTTTAGAGTTTTATTGAATGACTTGAATTTAGTCATTGTTTCAAACAAGGTAGTTTTCTGATCGAATTCTTCTAGAGTAGTGGTATCAGATGAGGTGATAGTTTCTTTAGGTACTTGTTGCTTTCTTGCATGCTCCATCTTGATTTCTTGGATGTCTTCAATGCTTTTCTGAGGTGCATATTGATGTCTGACTCTTTCTACAATCTTGGCTGGAACAGAATGTTCCTTAACTATGTCAGCAAAGTTTCTTTGAATCACCTTATACATAGCATCATCCAGGCTTGATCTGAGGTACTCTTTTACAGCTTTTGGGACTTCAGATTGGATTGTTGAAATAACTTTTATGGAGTTATCAACATCTTTAAGCTCTTTTACATCTTTTTCCAAGTCAGTTACTCTTAGTTGGAAAGCAGCGAGGGTTTCAGAGTCAGGAACAACAATGGTTGAGGTTAGAGCTTCAGTTGTTAGTGCTGGGATCGGTGCGATTTGTTAAAGTGCAGGGTAGAGAGAGGAAAGAAGTGAAGAAATGGTTAGTGCTGGAGAAGTTGTGACTGTTTCAGATTGATTGATGACATCTTGTTCATGGATTACAGACACAGGGATGGTGAGAAGTGATGAGGTACGTGGAACTTCATGTTGAACATTAATATCCATCATCGAGATAACTTTAGTGTCAGTCGGGGGAATGTTATCAAAGTTGAGAAATTTAGCAGCATAGTCGGATGAGATAGAAGAACTTGGTATTAAAGCATTTGTCTTCTGTGTAGCCTGAGCATCATCCTTGACTTGATTACCTGCACCCTCTTGATTAACGTTCACGTGACCAGCAATAGTCATCTCTTTATCATCTTTTTCTTTTTTAGTAGGCTCAACATCTGTCAAACTAACGTTGACATCACCATATAGCTCTTCATTGATCCTTTCATACTCTTCCTCAGTTACATCATTTGATTCATCATTCGTTTCATCATCAGTTGGTACATAGTCTTCAGGAGTATGTACGAACTCATCATCTTGTATTTCTTCTTCATCATCACTTGTTTTAGGATTATCAGTCTCAGTCTGTTCATTATCAGACTTTGTTCTTTCATCATCACCTTGTTGATCATCAACATCTTCATCTCTACTGTCACCCCAAGATTCGTACTCGCTTTCAGAAGAATCACCTTTGGACACATCGGAAACCCCTGGTTTTAAACCAAGTCCTTCACTTGTGTATATCGACTTGCCTTTTGGCTAATCAGAAACCTCTGATTCAAAATTAGCTCCCTCACTTAAGTCACCTGCTTGATGAATGTTTGTTTCTAATTTTCTTCTTTTGAGAGCCCTTTTAAATTGAGCTTCCTCAAATAATGCGGCATCAGATAGCAATTCAATTCCTTTGCTTCTTTTAGCCTTAGCTGGTGCCTTCTTCTTTGACACAGACACACCAAGAGTTTCTCAGATTTAAACACCATTAGACTATCTTTTAGCAGCAGGTTTCTTGACAGGTTTGTCTTTCTTAGCAAGTTCAGGTCCTTCTTCCTTTACGGTGACAAGAGTTCTCTTCTTTGAAGGATAAGCAGGTTTCTTGAATTTCCTTTTCATCTTGGGTGATGCTGCACCAGTTGCATATACAAGATAAGTCTTATAGGCATCAGAGTCCCGCATCTGCTGATTAGTGATCCTGTTAGTAAGTAATGATCCATATACTTGGAAGTCATCAGACTTGGAGACAAATCTCATAGGACCTAAAATGTTGTCATCCCGAGCAGTATGCATAAACATTCTGTTCCTCATTGAAATTGACTTGTCTTTGGTGATGAAATGATGAATGATAGCTTTTGTGAATTTGGGATAGTACATCTTTTCTTGCTTCTTATGGTCCCTATTCTCTATTTTGAATGTGAAGTCTACCCAGAGAAGTGATACAAAGTCAACATTCTTCTTATAGAACATCCCCCATAGAATTTGAGCTCTCGAAAGTCGAAGCTTGTCAAGACCTGTAATTTTCCCAGAAAAACACTTGTTGATGATTGCTGCAAAAGTTCTCCAAGGTTGGTACATATGATCAATAACAACTTCAGTGACAGATTTAATGTCTCCCTTGTGTCCAAGTTCTTTGATGAAGGATACAATTTCTTCATCTGAGGGAAGTGCATCAAATTCTTGATTTAAAAGATTAGGGCACATCTGGAAGATCTCTCTGAATACTTCCATATTGAGAGTGAACCTTTTCTTATCAATCATGAACCGGTAAGAAGTAGAGTATTTCTTGTTGATAGTGAACCAAAACTGATGCATATAAATCTCTAGAACATCTACAGTGATCAGGAAAGCAGGATAGCATGTAGTAAGAGCATCCAAAACAACTTAATATGTGGATTCTTTCAGTGTCTTTGCTGGATCAATTCTCATGTTGCACTTGCCGATCTCGACTCGTTTCTCAAGTGGTACCAAAGCGTAGTCAAGAGCCACTTGTTGAGCGGCAGTAGTAGTTATAGTTCTGCTAAGATTTTCCAAATACAATTTATACACAAGCAAACAGATATGTGTTTTACTGATTGACAATTTGGTTTATGTTGATTGATTTTAGATGCTTAAAGTGAATTCTAACTAGGGATCAAGCACAATTTATTAGGCAAGCAATTAAAACACAGGACGATGAGTCAACTATCAGAAAGTCAACTTAGATGGTTAACAAACCAATTTTTGGGTAGATAAAGTTAACTAAGCAGCTCAGATAGAATACTAAGGAAAGAATTACCCTAACTAAATCAACTAGTGAAAAAATTTAAGGTATAATTCGCCTAGTGTAAACTGCATTATAATTCGCCCAACTTTAAATTTGTGTATAATTCGCCTAATACAATTGTATAATTTGCCCAATGTTAACTGCATAATTCGCCTAGTGAAAACTGTGTATAGTTCGCCTAATGCAAATGTTTAATTCGCCTAGTGAAAATTGTGTATATTTCGCCTAGAGAAAGTGTATACTTCACCTAGTGGACACATGTATAATTCGCCCAGTTTACATTCAAATGTATACTTCGCCTAGGCCATTTTTTAATCAAACATAATCTTCACATTTAAGCATTAAAATCATTCTCAACTCGACCCTTAGCAATCATAAACATCATATGAACCAATTTTAACATGAATTAACCACAAAAATTTCAACTTATGCAAATTTTGACTCGAATGAACCTTAAAACCCAAGATAAACAAGTTTTGGTTTTTAACCTTGTTTTAGCACACTCAAATACTCACATAGGAACATTATAACTCAAATAAATACAAACCCGGTAACTTTTATAAGTTTTTACCACTTTTTCCCAAATTTTGACACAAAGAATCAAGATAAACACATTCATATGATAACCATGTTATAAACTGTTTTAGCCTAGTGTTTTAGTCCCCTTAGAGATCAAAACCCCTCATTCAATTTAAATATTAACACATTTTAATTTCTAAGGAACCCTAAACCAATTTTTAGGGAATTCGAGCAAAAACTAATGTTTTAGGCTAATTCCTTTTGATTAGAAGGTGACAAGGATACAATGAACACATTTCTAGTTTACCTTATGGATTAAAACTGACGATTTGATGTGCTGTCGTGTAGGGACAATTTATTGATTACCAAGTTTTAAATTTATATTTAGCCGACTTAACCTAAAACAACACTTTAACAGGCAGTGTGCCCGATCGGGTAAAGTTTCAAGGTAAGTAGGGTGTCGAACACTAAGAGCAAGGTCGTTAACCTTATATTCTATCAATATTTTAATTAATCTAATTAAGTTAATTCTAATTACTTGTTAAACCTATGCTAAACCTAGTTCTAATGATAATGAGGGGTTTTCATCCTAAGAGACTGGCACAGGTTTTATGGTGACAATAATCAATTCTAAACACAATAAACATGCAAGAAAACAATCAGAAGATAAAAGAGCAGTACAAGCCAAATGATAGAAAACTATATTAGCCATATTAAATCCGATTAAACGCTAGTTTGTTTGTTTAGTGCAATGATTTCTTATCTCGAAGCGGCATAGCATTCTTAAGACATAGGCGGGACATCATCCTAAGACCTAGACACGTTGAATCCTGTTACAATTAACGTATCTGCATAAAGCATCCTTTTTGTTTAATTATAATCTATCTAGGGATTAAAGAAATGGTGATATTGTTAAACCCTATCCCATCGGGACTTTACCCACTTATTGTTTGATGGTATTTTATATACTGGTAGTTCACTGTTTAAGTCTTTACCAATTAATTAAGAACATACTTGTTGAAACATTACGGGTTACCTGCCCGTCCAACTAAGCTCATAATTTAAAGATAAAGATAGAACATTATTTGTGATCCTATAGATCCAGTAATATAAAACACGATATGGAGAGTTATCCTAGTATCTAGTTCACTTGTTAGGCATAACTAGACCCAATTGAATGATAGGTCGCATATTCAAACACGTAGACAAGTATCATGTGATAAACATAATTAATCTTTCAACGATAAATTAAGAAATCGAGTTTAAAACAAACCAAACATTAGCCCATAACCATTGTAATTATACAAGCGTGATCAAATAACCAAGGTAAACTAAACGTTTTACCGAACGATACCAAAAATTAAATGATTACAAGAGTATAGGAATTACACGGTGTCTTCTATGGAATCGTGATCGATGCTTGACCTTTGGTTGCTCTTCTTTTATTCAGAAAATCATCTTTTATGTGTATTGTATAGAGAATATGATTTTGCACACTGAAAACTCATTTTTGAGTCTTCTATTTATAGTGTCTGGAAAAGACTGGATACGCCATATTGATGAAGGTCAATACGGCGTATAAGGGTGTTTTCCTTGGAGTGCATGCTAAGTTTATAATCAATACGATATATCTTCCCAATTTATAATTATTCACCAAATCTCTGAATAGTTATCTAGCTGGATACGGCGTATGAAGAAACATGGATACGCCGTATTGGGAAGTGAGAATGCGCATTTTCTTGTGAAGTCCAGGCGTAGATACGCTGTATCTTCTTTTATGGATACGACATATTGAGCATAATTAAGCAATCTTCAAATATTATCATTTAAGCTCCAAAAGGTAAGCCTTTTATCATGTCTTCACAAATCACTCTGTACTTACTGCAATTTACAAATTTAAGCAATTAAGTAACGATTCTTGCAATAATTATATAAAAGTGGATAACTTATTCGGGATAAATGATGGTATAAATGTAACGTTATTTAATGTCATCAAATATCCCCCCACTTAAATCCTAGTTGTCTTTAAGTAGACTCTAGAAATTTATTGAAAATGTATCCCAACCAAAGTTAAGTGTTTTTTTGTTAAGCATTTCTTTATTTTAATCACCTATACAAGACTAAGCACCTCACGAAATATGGAAATGAAAACACTCAGATCACTCAACTAATCTAGGGTGTAACATTAAATTGGTACGCTCATTTGCTTGGTCGTGATTAGTTTCATATCATATGCTTGGCAAGGATACACATCTCCACCACTAGAGCTAAGGAGAAACAAGTCAAAAGGTAAATTGGGTTTTTATTATAAGGCTAACAGTTGATCATTCTAACAATCTTTCACTGATAGTACCACACCAACAAGGCAGCTGAATCATACATACACGGCCGTAACGATAGAATAGACATGTATAATTTGATCACATCCTTATTCGAGTTTAACCAAGGGTTAGGATGAAGAATGATATAGGGTAGGGATCTTCTAACTTTCACCAAAAGTAATAAACCAACAAGGTGGCTGAATCACAGATACATGGCCGTAATGATGGAATAGACATGCATGATTTGATCTCAACCTCATTCGAGTAAAACCTAAGGTTAATTGCTAGGAAAGGGAAGTAAATTGTTGTTAAATAAAATCCACAAAAAATAGACTAAGCTTGGACAAATAAGGTAGTTGCTAGACACTTTTCCCGACCGTTCCATGATAAAGACTCGAAATATATACAAACGCCTCGATCATAGAAATGACAAAGACAACCTAAGTTGGCGTTCCCATAACGGTCAACTTCCCAATCATCCCACACTTTACATACTTTTACAAAAGTGGTGATATCGGCCACTTTATACAAAACTATACATCATTGATTTTTATCAACGAATAATCGATCCTTCTAAGTATTTCATCGCTTTAAGTTTAGCGAACCGACTATCAATCATCCTCCTCTTTTTCTGATGCATTTTCTATTTTCCATTTTTTTACCATAAACCTCGGTGCAGTTTTACCGTCTTCACAACCATAATTCATCCAGATAATTTTTCCTTTAGCACTTCATCTTTGGACATAATACATAATCGCGAAAGTAGCAAAATATACAAGCTACATTTTTTCCCATAGCATTGTGCAATTTCCCGACCTAACTGGAGATAGAAAATTTCACTTTGACACAGAAAATAAAAAACTTTACACAAAAGCAACTAGCAACTTGATTAAGTAGGCTTAATCTATAGGGTAGGCTAAGGTGTAAAGGTGTAACGAAATACACATTCGGTGTGAAAAAGACAGGAATGGCTCAACAGGTTTTTCTAGGGGATCTTACTCTTATAGTATAAGTAAGCAAAGGGTTACACGGGGTTTAACCAACCAGTGTAGTTAGTTAATTTTATAATATTTAGGCTTTTTGGTGTATTCCTTGAAATTTACTAGTTAAAAATGTTTCTCTATCTAAGTCCATAGTACTCATCGTTGTGGTCTCGAGTGATATACCAAGTCTAGTTCTAAAGTCCACTACATCACCGACACACTCATAATTTTTGTGGAATTTTTAGTAAATGTTTGGTAATGGAATAGACTTAACTCTCACAATTTGATATTAAGGGTTATAGTGCGCGAGGTCATATAACTAGTAGTTTTTACAAAAGTTATGCTAGAAAATTTTTTAAATTTGGCATAATTTAAGCATATAGCATATTATTTGTAAAAGAAAGGATAAGTAGGCATTCTAATTCTCCATCTCCTACTTAAATTATACAATGTCCTCGTTGTATAGATAAAACAATTAAAGAAAACGGGAAATAGAATTAGAACGAGAAACTCCCCTAATATGTTGCTCGGGATGATTCTCTAATTTGAGTTCTTGAGCCAAAGTGTGTTGACGAGGCTTCAGAATGCTCGTACGAGTTCAACACACGTCTTTTTCAGAGTATACCATATCGTCGATTTCCTTACAGCAAGGTCCTGCATAAAAGTTTAGAAGACAAAAGTGCAATTCCTATCTCGGTTACACAATGGTTACAATGCAGGAAAACAATTAAACACACTGTACATGAGGTCAATACGCCATATCCCAACCCAAGGATACGCCGTATTTCATCGTGTAGAAACAATTTTTTTAAAGTTTTGCAGAAATTAAATGCAGAAATTAAGGACTGATAACGTCTAGACAGGTTTAATACGACGTATCCATAGAGGTTCGATATGCCGTATTGAGTGTCTGGGAAGACAGACTCAATCAAATAATTAAAATTACAATTCAAACAATTAAAAACAATCGGGTTGTCTCCCGGTACGCACTTTTCTTTCAGCTAGTCTTTAAGTTAGACTTTTTCTTTCCCTTCATTCATTCGTCCATTCGCTCGCACTTGTCCCCGTGAGCGAATCTCTCCATAATCTTTTAGCATGACACAAACTTTTTGCAAAATGGCATGCCGAGCACAACACCACTTGTTATATCCACATCTTCAATGATTGAAAAGCCTAAAATAATAGAAAAATTCCTAACGAAAATAGGTATGTTAATCAAAGTCCCTGCTAGATTCTTCCTTTCATGATCACCCTTGTCCTTAATTATAGAATTATAAAATCGTTTAGTCATGATATTAATGGATAAGGAAGGGAGGAAATCAGCATTAACATGTCTATACCCAATCATACAAGAAAATTTCATTTTGAAACAACTTTTATAAGTAGGCTCATTGATAAAATCAAGGGTTGGCTCAAAATCATCTTGATTCATTCTAGTTGTAGAGGCATATCCAAATCATTTAATTTAATATAATTACCATAGAGTGGGTCGAATGATTCATTAATAGCCTCTCCTAAAAACTCAGTTTGGAATCAAGATTCGTTCTTTCTTTTACCATATAGACCCTTCTAATTATGCTAGTAGCTGGTTTAACACTTTTAAAAACAAGTTTCTCTTCCCCAACCCTTAAAAGTAATTTTTATTTTAAAAACATCTATATTGGCATGAGCGGTAGATAAGAATGGTCATTCGAGGATCAAAGGAACATCGTCATCCTCGGGTATGTCCAAGATAACAAAGTCTATGGGAAAAATAAATTTACCAATTCTGACTAGCATGTTTTTAGCAATACCCCTTGGATGCTTAATTGTTCTGTCAGCCAGTTCAATAGCTAACCTAGTGTGAGCTAAATTACCTAGACCAAGGTTGGAGTAGCTAGAAAATGGCATAACAATAACACTTGCTCCTAGGCCAACAAGGGCTTTATCAAAACAAATATCATGAATAAAACAAGGTAAAGTAAAGCTCCCTGGGACTTTTTCTTTCTGAGGTAAGGTGTGATCATAGGTTTCCAGAATCTTAACTTTACGCGCCTCCTTCCAATCATCACAGTAGTAACCATGCAGTCAATTAGGAAACAGAACTGTTTCAGAAGATAAGCTACTGTACTGTGCATCTGATACGGCGTATGGTCCTGATCTGATACGGCGTATCACAGATGAATCAACTTTAGCAGTTGAGATCGGTTTTACATGGTCCATTGGGTTTGGTTCTGTTGAGCTGGGCAGACCTCCGATTCCTCTTTCTTGTAAGACTTTGCTCATTTGACCAATTTGAATTTCCAAGGTCTTAATCGACGCTCCTTGATTTCTTATAGCTGCATCGATAGAAGCTCGAATATCCTTGATTATGTTTGAGTTGTCTTCATGTCTCTTTGCTGACTCAGCCATGAATTTGGTCAGTGATTCCTCCAAAGTTAGTCTTTGATTAGGGTACGAAGAATTTCTGTTGTTGCGTTGGTAGAATCCTGGCCATGCTGCTGTATATTGCCCTTCAGGTTGATAAGGTGCTCCAAACTGTGTGTAGTAAGCCTCTTCAAGAGTTTTCCCTTCTTCCTTAAGTGGACAGTCCTTTGTGTAGTATGGTCCTTTGCATAGTTTGCATCCGACCTGAGCAGCGTTTACTTTCTCGTTGACTTTCTTAATTTCTCTCCCGAGGTTATTGAGTTGGGCTTGTATAGCAGCTAGTTCGTCAGAAGTTTTTATTGGTCTTTTTGGCTCGTTTTATTAGGTAAAAGGTATGTGTAATTTAAGCACATACCAAAATCCCCCATACTAAACTATTGCCGTGTCCTCGTGTAATGTCATAAACAAACTTAGAAAACCAAAAATTTTTGAAAAGCCCCTCGTTTAACCATTTTTATGCATTTATTATTATCATTCATACATATCATAACTTCACAGAACAAGAAACAATAAAAGAATAAATTCATCGTCCTTGATTTTTCACCCGCCCCAAACCAAGCTTAAAAACGAAATCATTGTTAAATACAAGTTAAAATGCTAACACTACTCATAAATGTTAATTGTTGATGCATAGCTACTTTCCGCTCCCTTATTCCTAAGTCCTCTAAAGATTTTATTCTTATTATCGGTGACAAATAAGTTAATGTCTTATTCATATAAAGTAAACCCGGTTTAGACCACAATTAGTTTGAAATCCTTTCCTAAAGAGACGATATGGTGAGAATAAGGTCCACATTAAGGTTCTAATTTAGCATGATTTAGGGGTTATCATTTTTATTTCATCCGAAACAACACAACTACGAGTCCAGAGACGGAGACTTTATTTAGATAACCTCGGAGTCGAAATTTGGCTTTATACTTATTATTATTGCAACATTATTAAACCTCGGTCCTTTAAACAACTGCCACATCGGTATGCGAGCCGACCATGGTCCAGGAGTCTTATTTCGACCTCGGTGATATTTTTTGAAGTATTTCGTTTTGCGTTATTCATGTTTCTGGAACCCGTCTGAAAAAGGTATTTTTCGCGGAAACGTTCTTGGTGAAATAATTCCCCCTTTTAAATTCAGGGTGGAGTTTTGTATCAATCTTTAAACTCCCCATGGGGTTATTAGGGGAAAACATACCCCAATCCAGTCATCCCCACCCCCCGTCTTTTTCAGGGTATTTGCTTCCTATATTTATGTTTTTTATCCCCATATTATGGATTAAATCCCATCCATCTATTTTTAAATTTATAGGTTTAGTGTTTCCTTTTCTTTTTCGATTTGGTTCCCCAAAAAAAATTTTTTAATTCTCGGACTTTGGTTAAACCTCACTGGACTTCCACAAGTCATGGTGTTCTCTCGAAAAAGGCCTTCCCTTTTTTTTTTTTTAAAGCCGAAATACTGTATTTTTATCTCGGGGGTTTTTTTTTTTTGCCCAATAAAGGGGGTTTGTTAAATTCGTTCCCATCTTTGTGGCACTCATTTGTTGACAATGGGATCAACCCCTTTGGGAAAAAAGGATAATTATCAGTTAAGGGTTTAGGGGGCCCTATTTTTTTTTTGTTCTAAAAAAAGAATCACCCCCACTGTGGTGTGGAAAATAAAATTAAACCCCGGGTGGGGAAAAATCAAATTTATAATCATCAGTTAATATTATGTTTCACTCTGGGGTAATCAGCTTTTTGGGTGTTGGGTTGGGGGGGGGGGATTAACTCTTTTATTATGGCCCCGGGTGGGGTCAATTTCATTGCCCACAATGGGGGGGATATGTAAACTCCGGTTTTTGGTGGGGATTAAACCGTCGCCCCAAAAATTTAATTAAACCTTTTACAAAAAATCATCCTATCCCAAAAAAAAAATAAATGTGGGAAAAAAAAAATTATTTTTTTTAATGGAACCCCACAATGCGGGGGGAAAAAAAAAGCCCCAAAGTTTTTGTGTTGGTTTTGTTGTTATGGATTTTGTTTTCCAAAAAACAATCAAATTTTCAGGGGAAACAAAAAATGGGATAAGAAAAAAAAATTGGGGACTAAAAACGTTCGCCCAAAGAATATCCCGTTAATACACTAACGGTTCGCGATATTGAGTTAAATTATTGTATCTAGAAGAGAATCCCTTAGGAAGATTTAGGATATATTAAATGGGGGAAACCCGGGGTGTGGTAGACCCCCCCAAAACCAAACAAAAGGTGTGCGGTGCGCCCCATTAATGATTTTTTTTGTGGTAGCCTGTGCCCGTCTAAAACTACTTTTATGGGGAAAAGGGCACGAGTATTTTTTCAAATAATGCCCAATTTAAATTATACACCCCCAGAGCCGGGTGGGGCACAATTTTCTTCAAGTGCAGTCATTTACCTTCTGTTACTAAACATTATTTTAATGATTGCCCCATTTATTGTAGGGGAACCCTTTGTTTATTTGGTGGCTTGCCCCTCCCCAAACACATTTGCTCATAGTTAAACACACATTAAAAGGGCCCTTTATTTTTGTTTTTTTCTTTCCCCCCCAAAAAATTTTTTTACCAACAGTCCCCAACAAAATTCCCCCAATCCCCCTTATCTTATTTTTTATCCATAATATCACACCCAATTGTACCATAAACCTTTTTCTTATTTTCCTTTGTAACAATAAGTCTACCACACCCCCACAATTTTCTCCCCTCATAGTTGTTTTTTGTATACCAAATCCAAGCGAAAAGTAAGTGGTATTACCACCTCGGATTTCCCGGGTTATTTTTGGGGGAAGGGTTAATGAAGAGTTTTCTATAGGTTGTTATATTTTACTTTTAAGGCGGATTCCCCCCATAAGGGTTTTCTGAAGTGTTGAGTGAAACATCTAATAAAAACATGTTTTTTTATCTTTTGCTTTTATGAGTGAAAATATGGTGGTAATTCTGTTTTATAATATATTGTTCCTTTTCGCGGGGAAATCTAAAATGCTAGTTAATATGAGGTTTTTTTGCTTCTCCATTAATATGGAGTAGTTTATTCATGTGTATTTGGATTTATGGATTAACATGGATTAATTTGGGTGACTAATGTTATTTTGGGGGGGTTTTAAGTGATAAATATGAACTTGATATTTAGGATATTGGGATAGTGGAGGTCCGGTGAATATCGGACCGAACGGGTGGACCCTATATGGGTTTTAAGGGGTGGTTTTTCATAGTTTTCGGTTTGAGGTATTCTATGGGGCTTTGCACAACAAACATCGTGATAAGAGTTTAGGGTTGCCTTTCCATTGTAACGGCTGGGAAATTAGCTAATAAAATTCTCAATTTTTTCCCATTAAAACCTGGGCGAAAACTTCGAAACTGATAGGAAAAAACTAATCATAAACAAAAAAGGCCAAAAGATTGTTATAATTCCACATCACAAACATATATTTTTCGAAAAAACAAAGGGGGGCCCGGGTAAACACCCCTTTCATATTTCCAGAGGGGTGGTGGAGGTTTTATTTATAAATTATCTTTAGTTCGTGACAGTCTATTAGATAACGCTTTTCAAAATTAATCGTCCTTTCTATGAATTCCCAATCCTGTGGAATGACTTGTGAGTTCTTGCTATAGGAAGGATGTAGCAGAGATGCAAAGTCTAGGTACAATACTAAATTGGCCTAATTGCTTCCTAGACACATTTACTCGCCGTGTATGGTGAGTTGGGATGTACTAAACCAAATGGGTTATGATGGAGAGATTGATGACATGTTGAAAATTAGGTTGCGTAAAGTTGGAACGAATGAAGAGATATTCACTTTGGTGGCTTGGATTAGAGCTTTTAATATCAATGAGCCAATTTATGCAGAGCTTTACCACGAATTTTATTTGACTTATGAATTTGACGAAGTTTATGCTGACGATGAATTGCAAACCAAGAAGATCATCAAGTTTAGACTTGGTGGACGTGCTCATATTTTAACTTTTTAGGAATTTGCTCGAAGGTTGGGACTATATCAGGCGGTTGAGCTTGATGAGGAAGGTTTTAATGTTTACTTTGAAGGAGGTTTATGTATTGATAAGCATTTTAACGCTCAGGCGTATTGGTTAAGCATTAGTCGAGAGGAAAACCTTAGTTTATCTAGGAGTCACACTTATACTATTAGAAACCCAATTTTAAGGGTGATTCACAAGATGATCACTTATGGTTTGTGTCAGAAGACGACTGGGTATGACAAGGTTCAGAAGAATGATTTGTGTCTCTTGAGTATGTTTGATGCTAAACACCAGAATGGGTATGTGAATGTAGCTTGGTTAACTGCGAGTTGGATGAAGAGGAAAGGAGCTAGAACTCAAAAGGAAAGTGAAATTTGCTATGGACAGTTTATCTCAAATATTGCTAAGAAGTGCAGGGTGTTGACAGAGGATGTGGTAAGGAGTTTGAGTGCTCCGATTTATTGTAGAGATCTGGATACGATTACACTTAGAAATTTGATCGACTCTAAGGGTAAGCTCATTCCCGAAGATCCACAGCCGGGGGTACCAAGAGTTGGTATTCCTAGACCTCCGAGAGCATCTATGCAGGATTTGTATGATAAGATGGGTATGATGGAGATACGCCAAGAGGCAATAGAGCGGATAGAGTATAGGCAGTCATATCACTGTGACAGGTACCAAGGAGTGTTTGAGCATATGGATGGGGTGTATAGTGTTCCACTGCAGGGAGCCTACAACCCACCTGGTTATGCTCAGCCGCAATATGACTAGTATTATCAGCAGTACCCACCTTCGCCACCATAGTAGCCACCGCAGTATCAGCAGCAGCAGCAAGATGATGATGAGTAGTGTCGAGACGACACGAGTTGGTTGCATGACCGCATGTTTTGGGTCGCATGTGTTTCAAAAACAATTCTCTAAACATTATTATTATTATGTGTAAAATGCCTATGTTGGCATTCAAAACAATATTATCGTACTTTCTATTAATAATTAATTAGGATTATTATTATTATTTATGTGTGCGATGTTTATATTTGTCACGGGAAGAAAATAAAAAAAGTAATGAAGGCACGAAGCGGAAATGGAGCGAGCAAAATATTCATGTAATTCTTCATGGGTAAAGTATTATTTCACTTTTCCATTTTATCTTTCTCTAAAATATTTTCACATTAAGGACAATGCTCATATTAAGTATGGGGGGAGATAAACTGTAAAAGTTAAAATTAAAAAAAAGTTATGAAAATAAAATTAAATGAAATTTTTAAGAAATAACATTTTATTAATGTTGATCCCACTTTAATAGATCTTGAATTCCTTAGATTGTGTAAGGTTTAGTATGCTATATAAATCTAACACGAACTATAGTAGAAACTTTGTAGAATATATCAAATATTATGCGGAATCTAATCTTTAATCAATAAGAAGAATATGCAATAGAACAGTAATTCTAATGAACACACAGATTAACAAACAAAGCTTCAATATATTAATACGAATACTCTTACTAGTATTAGGGTTACAAAACCTTGAAGCTAAATGATATTAAAACAAAAAGATATCAAACTCTATACCCTAGAACCTCCTTTTATACACCAAGGAGTCCTAGTTGACTTACAATATATTCCTAAATCTTAGAATATTCTCTATGATCTATTCTATAGATAACTCATACTTATCACGTAAGTAATCTTGATCTCCAATCAATCTTTATCTTCTCTTCTGTCATTATCCTTTCTCAACAGTCTTAATCTTTGAGCAGTTGTAACTTTGTACCAGCAACATTAACTCTGAACACCAGCAGTAGTAACTTATACACCAGCAGCATTAACTGTGTACAAGCAGTAGTAACTACTTAGAATATTTTCTTCAATTTTCACCAGCAGTACTAATTTTACTTTAGCAGTACTAACATATGCTAGTAGTACTAAGTTACACTAGCAGTAGTAACTAGGTTACACTAGCAGTAGTAATAGTAACTAGCAGTACTAACTACTTAGCATATTTTTCATTAATATTACTGAATAGAACTAAGTTTTACTTAGCAGCAGTAACTCTAACCTTTGCAGCAGTAACTTCAAGATCATCAAGAAGTCTTTTAATCCCAACAATCCTCCTTTAAACTTGATATATATCTCCAAAATCATCAAGTTTATTCATTAAAAGCTTCATTAATCACCATGAGGATGCTTCCAAACACTTCTTTGATTCTTGAGCTGCTTTATGATGAGCTTAAGAAGCTAATAACACATTTCATTCCAATGATCAGCTTGAAGCTTCTTGTTCAGCATCTCTGTAATTGTTGCTGGTGTAAGTGGATACTTTTTCTCTACCAACATAAAGATATGCATGTCTTAAAACCACATAAAATGTACTCCACATGAATCAAATAGTATTCCAATCAACCTTCGTTTCCTGTAGAATCCGACACCTGTAACTTTCTGACATGAAGTTTCAAAAAATTGTCTTTAGATCACCCCATAGCACTCTCTCACAGCCTTCTTCTGGCCTTGTTGATCCATGCTTAGCTTTTACCAATTTCCATAGAGTTTCTAAATCTTCCCTGTTAAAGCTTTTAAGCATCTGAATAAAGGATGAGTACCTCTTTGAACTTCTATCAGCTCTTATAATTTGAAAGTTGTTGATCTTTCCTTCTTTAATGATCTTCCAATCAACAATGCTTGGAGGCTTAGTATCTAATGGTATAGCATCAATTGCTACTTCCTCTTCATCAGGAACAATGTCCATAAGCTCTTTCATCTTAGCTGCTTCCTGATCATCATATATCTTTTGCTTCTTTGCATTCTCTTGTTTTAGCTCATCTCCTGCTCTTTTTGAACTACCTTCTATCACTTCTGCTTTAGCTTTCTTTGAGCCTTTCTTCTTTTCAGTACCTTCCACCAACTTTGTTCTAAAGTCAACAAAAGTATTTACCCTTTTTATTGCTTTTTCAAACAATGCTTGAATATTTGCAAAGGATTTGTTCTTCAATTCTTTGGGCTTCCATCCATCCATGTTTTTTAGATAAGTATACATGATACTCCTTTGTTGAGCTTTTTTTTTAAACAACTCTCTTTCTGTTTTTATTCTCACCACTTTTCTCAATTCTTTTTCTCACCAAATCACTCTATCTGTTTTTATCTCACACATCTCTCTTTTAGTTTTTCAACTCATGAATTTAGCTCAATTCTTTTACTTACCAAATCACCTTGTCTGTTTTTATCACACACCTCTCTTTTTGTTTTTTAACTCACAAATTCTCTCAATTCTTTTACTCACTAAATCACTCTGTCTGTTTTTATCACACATCTCTCTTTTTGTTTTTCAACTCACAAATTCTCTCAATTATTTTTCTTACTAAATCACTCTATCTGTTTTTATCACACATCTCTCTTTCTTTTTTTGTTCTCACCATTTTCATAATAAAGACTTTAAAGATTGAGTATTCCTATACTAGCAATCAAATATTGAAATCTACTTACATTAAATGCTTTTGTAAGCAAATCTACAACATTCTTGTTAGTATGAATCTTGATCATTTGAATTAACTTCTTTTCATTAGAATCTCTAATAAAGTGATGTCTAATCTCAATGTGCTTTGTTTTTTAATGAAAAACAGGGTTCTTAACTATGCATATAGTACTCTCATTATCAATATAGATCTTTGTATGCATAAAGTTATACCCATAATCAAGCAATTGATTTTGAATCCAAAGCACTTGGCCACAGCAACTTGAAGCAGCTACATATTCAGCCTCTGTTATGGAATTAGCAACCACAGTCTGCTTCTTGCACTGCCATGAAATCAATCTACACCTAAGGAATTGACAACCTCCTATTGTGGACTTCCTATCCAAGCTTGCTCCAGCATAATCACTATCAGTGTATGCTACCAAATCAAAAGGTGAATCTTTTGGATACCAAAGGCCCAATTTAGGTTGACCTTTTAAGTATCTAAAAATTCTTTTCACAGAATGAAGATGTGATATTTTTTGGTTGACTTGGTATCTTGTACATGCACACACTGTAAACATAATATCAGGTCTGGAAGAAGTAAGATACATCAATGAACCAATCATTGATCTATATAAGTGAACATTCACTTCTTCACCATCTTCATCCTTGAGCAAAGGCTTTTGTGTTTCCATAGGTGTGCTTGCTGTGCTTGCTGTCTTGCTGTCTTGGTAGCACTAATTATACTTAACAGCAGAAACTTGAAGTTACCAGCACTAACTCAAATTCCATCCTTAGAGGCTTTTCTATTCCTTTCCATTCAATCCTTCCCTTAATCAAGACTTCAGAGATTGAGCATACCAATACTAGCAATCAGATATTGAAATCTACTTACATCAAAGGCTTTTGTAAGCAAATCTACAACATTTTTATAAGTATGAATCTTGATCATTTGAATTAGCTTCTTTTCATTGGAATCTCTGATAAAGTGATGTCTAATCTCAATGTGCTTTGTTTTTTTAATGAAAAACAAGGTTCTTAACTATGCATATAGTAATGTTATTGTCAATATAGATCTTTGTATGCATAAAGTTATACCCATAATCAAGTAATTGATTTTGAATCCAAGCACTTGGCCCACAACATTGAAGCAGCTACTACTCAGCCTTTTACTATGGGGAATAAACCCAATCTGCTTCTTGCACTACCATGAAATCAATCTACACCCAAGGGATTGATAACCTCTTATTGTGGACTTCCTATCTAAGCTTGCTCTAGCATAATCACTATTAGTATATGCTACCAAATCAAAAGGTGAATCTTTTGGATACTAAAGGCCCCATTTAGGTTGACCTTTTAAGTATCTAAAAATTCTTTTCACAGCATGAAGATGTGATATTTTTGGGTTGACTTGGTATCTTGTACATGCACACACTGTAAACATAATATCAGGTCTGGAAGAAGTAAGATACATCAATGAACCAATCATTGATCTATATAAGTGAACATTCACTTCTTCTCTCTTAATCCTTGAGGCAAAGGATTTTGTGTTTACATGGTTTCTTGCTATCTTGACATCAGTAAAACCAAATTTCTTCAAAATCTCAGTCACATACTTGTCTTGACTGATAAAAATCCCATTTTCCTTCTGCTTTACTTGCAGTCCTAAGAAGAATGTGAGTTCTCCCATAGAACTCATCTGAAACTTCTTATGCATCATCTTCTTAAACTCAGTGCATAATGATTTATTTGTAGAGCCAAAAATGATATCATCGACATACACTTGAACTAACAGAATATCACCTTTGTCCCTTCTGATAAACAAAGTCTTGTCAATTTGCCCTCTTTGAAACCCATTGTCTAACAGATATGTTGACAAGGTTTCATACCATGCTCTAGGAGCTTGATGTAGTCCACAAAGTGCCTTTTCTACTTTGTATACTCTGTCAGGGAAGTCTGGATCTTCAAATCCTGGTGGTTGACAAACATAGACTTCCTCTTCAATCTTACCATAAAGAAAAGCACTCTTAACATCCATCTGGTACACTACAAAGTCTTTAAATGAGGCATAGGCTAAAAATAGCCTAATTGCTTCAATTCTTGCAACAGGGGCAAAGACTTCATCATAGTCAATCCCTTCTTCTTGTGTGTACCCTTGAGCAACCAATCTTGCTTTATTTTTAATCACAATTCCTCTTTCATCCTTTTTATTCTTGAAGACCCATTTAGTGCCAATAGCCCTTTTCCATTTGGTAAATCCACTAAAGTCCAAACTTCTTGTAACTTGAATTGTAGAAGCTCTTCCTGCATAGCCTTTATCCAGCTTGGATCCTTCAATGCATGAATTACCTTTTTGGGTTCTTCTTGTGATAAAAAGCAAGCAAACAAGCAATTTTGAAAGTCTTTATGGTTTGTTCTTTGCTGAACTGAACTAAACAAACCATGTTCTTCCAAATTCTTTGTCATTCTTCTTGTTTGAGGTGCTGAATTCAAGTCTCCAATAATTTGTTCAACTGGATGATCTTTATGTACTCTTGTAGTTGGAATAGGACTAACAGGCATAAATGCATCCAAATTATTCATGTCAGCCTCTGCACCAACATCTTCATCATCATCTGAATAGACAATATCTTCCAAAGGAGACATATTTGGATCATCAGGAAGTTAAATGCTTGTTTTTCCACATATAGCATTAACCTCATTTGTGTTAGAAGCATTAACATTGTTAGTGTTGTTAACATTATCTTCCTTCTTTTGATCAAGACCTTCACTATTTCTTGAATCTTCATCAACCTTCTTTCCATCATCACTTGAAGGTTTGAATCCAGCATCAAGAGAACTCTTTGAAATTTGAGAGAATGGTGGATCAGCAGTCCATAATGATAGCAGAATGTAATCTTTACTAGGTACTAACTCCATTCTAGCTTTACCTGCATCATCACATGCTTTTGTACCTGCATTACCA
>BQNB010122154.1:0-20334 GCA_026074375.1 Tanacetum coccineum
ACCTCTTCCAACTTTGGAAGAGGTAAGCATCTATTTCACTTTACACACACTCTTTAGTGTGTTTTTTCTTATTTCTCTCTCAACTATTCTCTCTCTCTAACTTTCTCTCTCTAGATCTCTTTAGATCTATACATGTTTGTGTGAATTAGGGAACCTACAGCTTATTTAACTGGTTATTCATTTAGCATTTTTAAAAGTTTGTATTTTTCCTGTATTATTCATAGTTCAAGGTATTTTCCTGTATTTTTCCAGAATTTTTGTAATTAGTTTACTATTTTTAATCATTTAATTTCATTAAAACTGTTTTTAATTCATAATAAATAAAATAAAAGTCAAAAAAATATAATTCTTTTTTTTTTAATTTTCTTTTATCATTTAGGTCCTAGGAAAAATAAATTTGCATTCGTAGGGTCAAAATTGTAGAATTTGATTTTTAAAAGAACGGGTTTTAAATCTCGTTCTCGTTTTCGTGTTTTAACTTTAATTGCCTTGATTTTTATGTTCCCGTAGACTTAGGATTTACTTTCCCATGCCTTAATGATGTTTCCCGTAGAATTAGGTTTCATTTAGTTGCCTTATTTTGCTTCCTGTAGATTTTTTTTAAGTTATCCCGTTGCCTTTATTGTTTTCCCATAGATTTAGCTTTAAATTCTCGTACCTTAATTTGTATTTCTCGTAGAATTTAGAAAACAAATCCAAAATCCTTTGCCATTCAAGCATCCAAAAGTCAAACCAATAACGTAATCGTCAATTACACGCCTCGTTGGGAGAACGACCCGGGTAACACTTGCCCGGAATCATTTATATCATACCCGTGAGTTTGTTGACCTTTTTCCTAAAGGGTTGACTAGGTTGACTCGCGGGAATTTTATATTTTGATTAATACGTATACTATATATTTGATATAATTACCTCGTAAAAAGCTGGTTATCATTTTCGCGCCGTTGCCGGGGAGGTATGTTGCGACAATATCGTTACAGGTTGACGATTAGTGACTTGAAGACCCTTCCTCGTGAAGTTATCATTTTCCGTTTGTGAATATTTTCTTATTGTTATAAAAATATAAAAATTCAAAAATAATTTTCTTTTCCTTTTTATTATAAAAACAAGAAAAACCAAAAATATAAAAACATTGTCCATAAAAACAAATAAAAGTCATCATCAATATAATGCTTTCAACTGAAGCATTATCATAATAAGTTCCCAATCTAAAGATTTAAAACTTGCCTTTGTGTCACTTGTGAAATACAGCTCACCTTTAATCGATTAACAAACTATAAGAGAGGTATAAGGAGGGTTGTTCCGAGGAACTACGACCCGAAAGGAGAAGGTTTTTAATAGCTTCGTGTTTTCCTACTCCTTCGCTCCTTTGTGGGTTTTTCTTTTAAAGAGCTACCGTGAAGCAAGTTGATTATCGGTTTAAGTTATTCAATCTCATTTTATCCGTTAATAAAAGATGTTGCTTAAAAAACTCGAAAAACCAAAAATAATCTCCTTTAACCTCTTTGCCATTTAATTCTTTTTCTTATCCTTTATTTGTTTAATTCTAATGTCGACATTCGAGCTATGTGAATGTTTTTGGTGTGGAGGTCCGATATACGGCATCGTTTGTCAATAATGTAATTGTAAAAGGTGTGGAGATAAACTTCAAATTGAATTTTGTCCGACATGCAATTCTGGAGCTGGAAATTCATTTGCTTATGATCCAAATCCGAATTCTTTCAACGATTCTCAAAATTTTTCCGACCTCCCCACACACTCTGAACCAATCTTGTGTGATTTTTGCGAGAACGATGCTCGTTATGGTCACTATTGTACACCGCAAGTTCCAAACCCGGAACCATGCTACAATCAAAACTATGATGAGTTCCTACAAACTTTACCATGTTTTCAACAACAAATTTTTTGTTGTGAAAATTACGAGGGTTCTCATGCGACTTTTGAATGTCAACCGATGAATCAAAATTTTCACGATTCCAATTCTTCCGGTTTTAACCAATTTCAACCCCCGCAATTTCCCGTCATTCATCAACCTCCTCAAGAAACAAGTGAGAAAATTTTGCAAGCTAAAGAAGACTTAATGATTTCTATTGAAACCTTTTTGAAGAAATTTAATCGTATATCTTTTAGAGAAACACCAAAGGTTTTAATGCAAGCTTGGGACAAATTTTTTGAAATTAAGCATGCTCAATCCGAGGAGGTACAAGAATTGCTTTACAAACTTCTTCAAGATTTTCAAAGTATAAACGAGGAGTTGGCAGAATACATTAATACTCCAAGTTAGAATTTGCCTACCTCATCTTATGATGATGACGATGATGAGTATTCTTTTGTAACACAAGAATATCTCATGACATGTTCTACCGCAATCACACCCGATTCACCAAAAACGGACTCTCTCATCATGGTGGACAAACATCTTGACACAATTTCGGAAACGGAATCGGACGAATTCATAAAGTCTAGTGTTGAGAACCTTGTCCAAAACCCAAGTGAGTCCGAGGATGCTTCCGACGGTGTGTGTGATTTGCCCGTTTGTGATGATTTTCCCAAAAGTCATCTTGTTAGTTTCTCTAACCCTCTCTTCGATATCAATGATGATTGTACCTCAAGTGATGATGAGTCATTTTCCGAGGAGGACGTTCCAATGGAGAATTTTAAATTTTTCTCTAATCCTCTTTTTGATCTTGATGAAGAAATCATTTCTACCGAGGTGAATCTAATTCAAAATGAGGTGTTAGAAAGTATCACTTCAATTCCCCCGGGAATTGATTCCTTTTATGCCGAATCCAATCTTATAGAATCTTTGCTTAATCAAAATACTTCGATTGATTCTTCTTCTAAGATTGATTCTCTTCTAGATGAGTTTGCCGGTGAACTCACTCTTCTCAAATCAATTCCACCGGGAATTGATGATAACAACCTTGATCCGGAGGGTGAAATTCATCTAGTTGAGAGGTTGCTATACGACAATTCAACTCCCCGATCACCGAAAGTTTTTCAAGCTAATTCTGATACGATCATCGAGTCTCTTCCTACATTTCCTATACCCGTTAAGGATATTGACTCTCTTAGGGAAGAGATCGATATATTTCCCAGTCCGGATGACTCAATACCACCGGGTATTGAGAGTGATGATTTCGACTTGGAAGATGACGATAATTCTACTTTCCTTCCCGAGTTCGAATCATTTCATGTTGATTATCCCGATTTGGGAGATTCAACCATTGATGTGGTGGAAGACATCCTCGTGGATGTGCCTAATATTTTTCCCACCCATCGCGCCCTTCATATGGATTTCGACTTCATTCCTTCTATTAATGATCTCGGATCCGATCTTAATGATTCTTCTCCTTCCGGAGATAGAAACAAGATTTACGATCCGGGGATATGCATTGAAGTCAAATCCACGCGATTTCTTGCTACTCTTTCCTCCGTGATTGATACTTTAATTCCATTTTCATCCGAAAATGATGACAAAGTTTTCAATCACGGTGTTCTTGCTTTAAAAAAGAAATCTCCTCCTTCTTCATCACATCGGGGCCTTAAAGCTTCCAAGCTTTTTCATCATAAAAGCCTGATGTTGATTCATGGAGACAACACTCCTAATTTGGGTGTTCGTCATCCCTATTTTTAGCCCCCTCGATAAAGCTCAAGTATGGGGGGTCGGGTCAAGCTAAGTGACCTTAAACAAGCGCTTCGTGGGTGGCAACACATGCTTATCCGTAGTATGATAATATTAGTAATGAATAAGTATGTTGTTGTGATGAGGCTCACCTATACCTTTCCCGTGTTTTGTGTTTTGTGGTTTATTTTCCAGGATTTCCTGGATTGTGATGACTCTCGTGCTCACGGTTTTGTCCTTAGTTCACTAGAGCTTCAAATCCTCAGCTTCATTTTAGGAATCCAATATCCAAATCTAATCGACTAACGTTTATCTTTAAGAATACATAATAAACGGCTTAGGATTTACGTAGAAGCCCTTCTTAAAACATTGAGGATAATGTTTAGTTCTAGTATGGGGGGATCTATCGATTTGATTGTGCCTGCAGCCGTTGTTTTCACGTAATCCCATTTTTACCACCAAAATACCAAAAAAATGAAAAAAATTTAAAATTTTCAAAAATAAAATAAGTGTTTTGTCACAATTTTGACTTTCCTGCTGGGGGGAATTTCATATATACCCAATGAAACTTCATAAATTACATATTTCCCCAAAACACAAGTTTTCAATGCATAATGTACAATGAAATTGAAGCATGTTTGGGGATATATGTAAATATTGAAGTTTTTTTAGGGATACATGTAAATGCCCCTTCCTGCTGGGTAGAATAAGAATAAATTTTGACTTGATCGAGCGTGTTGAGCTCTAGCTTGTTTCTTAACTTTTAGACTAAGCATTCGCAGAACTTCGCGAAGAACCAAAAATAATAGAGTTAAGTATGAGTTGGATGCTAAACAAGGATTATTTGGAAATCTTTTAAGCTCATGTGTGTAATTTGTGGCTTTTTCTCCCATAAACTCCTAACCGGACTAATAATGCGTGCTATCTTTGAAAAATAAACTTAAATCAACAATTTTTGAATTTGAAATGTAGTTGATATCAATAATTTTAGTCTTAGTTCAAATTTATACTTAAATTTTCCAAAAAGAAGTATTTTCTATATATCGCAAAATAAAGTGAAAAATGAAAAAAAATTGGAAAAAAATGAAAAATGGAAAGAATGAATGATGAATAAGGAAATTATATAAACTGTGGGTTGATAAAAGTTTGATGCATCTTGCCGGCTCACACCCGATGTTGCAGCCTTTTAAAGAAAGCCCATAGTAAGAATAATAATCCAAGACCGATAAAAGTTTGCTGCATCTTGGCGGCTCATAACCGATGTTGCAGCCTTCTAAAAGGTCGAGGGTTACGGTTGCATCATGTTAATGTTAAATATGTGATTTAATAAATATAGGGAAAATCTCTTTTTCTTAAATTTAAATATGCTTTTTAACTAAGATTATTTCATGATTACATTGTGGCTTTTCTAATAAGCTATGTGTAAATGGGAAACCTAAGGGTTTTTTAAACCGAAGGTCCGTGAGTCTCGATACTAGTCTCTGTGGGGTGTCAAAAGCCTGGTCACTTAGCCACAAGGTTGGGATGTGCCAAGACGAAAGTCGCTACATGGGATGATCTCGCCTTCAAACTCATTATTCTCGGGTGGAACGTGAAGCATAGAATTTTGCAAAACGTTGATCCATGGTTGAAATTCGAAATGGTACATTCATCAAATATATAATAATTGTCGGGAGTGAAAAGTTCACAAGTTACAAATATGAGTAGTGTTAGCATCTTAACTAATATTTAGCGGTGATTTCGTTTTGTGCTTGGTTTGGAATAAGTAAAAAGTAGGGAACGGTGAATTTATCCTTTTTGGGGCAATTTAGGAATAAAATGTTTCTTGTTCTATGATCCCTAAAAGTTATAAAATAACGAAAGTCAAATAAGTTAGTTAGTTGTTTAAAAAGAAAAGTACAAAAAAATGAGAAAAGAGGAAAAATACAAAAATATGTGTGGGAATAAGTGTATATATTTAAAAATGGTAAAGACGGGGCTTTTTCAAAGCTTTTGATTTCTTTAATTCACCTCGATGAACACTTAGCTACTTTTCGAGGTAATTAGTCGAGGAGGATTGAGATTCTTGGTTTTCTAAGTGCTTACTTGTAGCATTGCATGGGGACACGCAATATCTTAGTATGGGAGATTTTGGTATGTGCTTAATTACACATACCATTTACCTAGGAAAACAAGCTTAAAAGACTAAAAACATATCGAAAATACATTGTATTTATGTGTTTTGCATTTGTATTGTGCAGGAAATGGATATCCGACAAAAGAACAAAAAATCAAGCTAAAATGGACAAAACCGGGAACGGAATGGAAAGAGCATGAGAAGTCAAAAAGTCAAAGTCAAAAGTCAACCCCGACAAATCAAAGTCAAAGACGGAGCCAAAACCGAAGAAAAACTTAACGGGCCAACCCGTACCCATCTAATGGGCCGGGACAGCCCATTAAGCTTTTATATTAAAAAGTCTTAAAAGACTTTACCCTTTATAAAAGCCCAAAACCTTTTTAAACATACCCGGCCCAACAAAGCCCATAAACCCTTTATCCCTTTAGCCCTGTTAGTCCTTATGAACGTGTACTATAAACGAAAACCACAACCTTAAAGGCCAAAATTTCCAACTCGTTTAAACTTTCACGCCATAAAGGACTAACCTTGAAATAGAATTATACACTTTCAGGGGCCATTATTGCCAAAACACTAAACTCTTACCCTGTTATACCCCAAACCCAGTCAAACCCTTTTGGCGCCAAAACCCTGTACATCTTCCCCAACCCACGTGCTACTGTTCTCCCCTGCAACATACAAACAAAAAAACATCACCCTCACCTCACCCCTCACGAACCCCACATCCCATAAGCTTCCAAGCCACCTTGGCAATCCCTAACACTCCTATTCAAAAAGGAAAGAAGACAAAAATTCAAGGGTGAGGATCAATTGGATTGGGGACCAAGGCTAATGGATGGCCAGGATGATGCTTTGAGCTCTCTCACTCAACAAGCACAACAAACACAATGAGAAGAGGCCTCACAGCCTATATATTGAAGAAGAAGACAGAAGACAAAGACAACTAGGAGTAGTGTAGCTTAGTTTTAATGTTTTTAAGTTTTATGTAATTTAAATTCTGTCATTTACTTTAAAGTCTTGTAATCTTTTACTGTTTTAATGAAAATTTAAGTTTTATGCAAAAATTGTCTTTTAAATTCTCTAAAAATTATTTCCTGTGTTTAAGCCTAGTTGGGTTCTTATATCTTGATGAAACTTGTTTGTTAATGTTTATGAGACTTAGTGTTAACCTGTTTATACAAAGTTTAGGCTTAAAATTCTTTTTTTATATTTTAAAGTATGCTAAAACCCTCTTAAAGGGGTGTTTGGGTCAAGGCTCAAAGTGGGTAAAAATAGTTATAAAACTGGTTGGGACACTTAGTCTAATTTGCACAAGCTTTAATTCAGTCTTTAAGTAAGTTTTCATAAGTTTTTTTTAGTATTTATAAGTTTTGAGTTGTTTTCTGAAAGTTGCCTAAATCTGAGTTTTCTAAATTCGATAAGTTAGTTATTCTGATTAGATTGCCATAAGTAGCTTTGAAGTGTGTTTTTCACACTTGTTTAAGGTCCTTAATGCAGTAGGAGAAGAGAAACTTAAGTGTCCATGGGTATTTTGCACATTAGTGTATTTCTGTCTTTAAGTTTTTCAAGGTTTTAATAGTCATAATTTCAGCATCTTAGTTAGATAAGCTCCCATAAGTGTTTAAGTCTGATTTTTGTTTTATAAGTAGCTTGTAGTATAAAATTCTTCTGTTTCAGCTTATTTTGTGTTTTTAAGTTCTTTTTCTAGCTTAAAATTAAGGATGCAATAGCCACTTTGTCTTTTAAAGAAAACCAATTCAGCAGTTACTGAGTGTGAGTAGCACTTTTCTTTTGCTTTTTTCATGGCTTAGCTTATTTTCAAACTCCTTTTTCTTTATAGATTTTTGTAGCTTATTGTTCAAGCTTTAAGGGCATATAAGCCCTTAAGCCATAAGTATCCACCTTCAGGCTTAAAAATAAGCCTAAAGGTGCCTAGTGGGGCTGTTTGCCTTATAGTTTTACCCATATTTGCTTATTTGCTTTTTCATGCTTTCTAGCTTAATTTTGTTGCTAATTTTTGTTCCTTGATGCTTATTAGATATAGGATGTTATCTGTTTTTGCTTATTTCCTTTTAAATTATGCTTATTAGTCATTAAAATCCCAAATAGTTTAAGCCCTTTAAGCCTTAGTCTAAAAAGTGGTATTCTGTCATCTTTATATGCTTATTTTCCTGCTTATTATTTAGATTCAGCAAAAGTTGTAGTTTTTGAAAATACTTATTTTTATGTGTTCTTAAAGTTTGTGCAAAAATATTTTAAAAAAATATGTTTTCAAAAAGGGAAGGCATGGGGGTTGAACCCATGACCTCCCCTTTACCAAAGCCTCACACACGCACACTCAAACCAACTGCCCTTGGGACTTTTTCAGTTATTACCTTGCATCACTTTAATTATATAGTCACTAAGACAGTTTAGCTTATTTTCTTATTTGCTTATTTATCTGCTTATTCATTCAGCATTTTTAAAAGTTTGTATTTTTCCTGCATTATTCATAGTTCAAGGTATTTTCCAGTATTTTTGTAATTAATTTACTATTTTTAATCATTTAATTTCATTAAAACTGTTTTTAATTCATAATAAATAAAATAAAAGTCAAAAAAATATAATTCTTTTTTTAAAATTTTCTTTTATCATTTAGGTCCTAGGAAAAATAAATTTGCACTCATAGGGTCAAAATTGTAGAATTTGGTTTTTTAAAGAACGGGTTTTAAATTCCGTTCTCGTTTTCGTGTTTTAACTTTAATTGCCTTGATTTTTATGTTCCCGTAGACTTAGGATTTACTTTCCCATGCCTTAATTATGTTTCTCGTAGAATTAGGTTTCATTTAGTTGCCTTATTTTGCTTCCCGTAGATTTTTTTAAGTTATCCCGTTGCCTTTATTGTTTTCCCTTAGATTTAGGTTTAAATTCCCGTACCTTAATTTGTATTTCCCGTAGAATTTAGAAAACAAATCCAAAATCCTTTGCCATTCAAGCATCCAAAAGTCAAACCAATAACGTAACCGTCAATTTCACGCCTCGTTGGGAGAACGACCCGGGTAACACTTGCCCGGAATCATTTATATCATACCCGTGAGTTTGTTGACCTTTTTCCTAAAGGGTTGACTAGGTTGACTCGCGGGGATTTTATATTTTGATTAATACGTATACTATATATTTGATATAATTACCCCGTGAAAAGGAGATTATCAATGCACTAACAAGAACAATGAATTATGAGCCAATAATTGCAGGTACACAATCTAATGGTTTTGCAGGTACAAAAGCAAGTAATAATGTAAGTCAAGCTAGAATGGAGACATAACTTGTCATAGATTATATTTTGCTACCATTATGGACTGCTGATCCACCATATTCCTAAGATCCAAAGAGTTCTCATGATGATGGATCCAAACCTTCATGTGATGATGGAAAGAAGGTTGATGAAGATCCAAGAAAAGATAGTGAATGTAATGATCAAGAGAAATAAGATAATGTTAGCAGCACTAACAATGTTAATGTTGCTGGCACAAATGAGGTTAATGCTGTTGGTGGAAAAACAAGCATTGAACTTCCATTTAATCCAAATATGCATGCTTTGGAAGATTATATCATATTTGACTTCTCAAGAGACAATGAAGATGATGGTGCAATGATTGACATGAACAAATTGGATACAACAATCCAAGTCAGTCCAAATCCAACTATAAGAATTCATAAAGATCATCCTCTTGATCAAGTGATTGGAGATTTGCAATCAGCTACACAAACAAAAAGGATGTCAAAGAATTTGGAATAACATGGGTTTGTTAGTACTATCCAACAAAGAACAAACCATAAAGACCTTTAAAACTGCTTGTTTGCTTGCTTTTTATCACAGGAAGAACCCACAAATGTAATTCATGCATTGAAGGATCCAAGCTGGATAGAGGCTATGCAGAAAGAGCTTCTACAATTCAAGTTACAAGAAGTTTGGACTTTAGTTGATTTACCAATTAGAAAAAGGGCTATAGGCTCTAAATGGGTTTTCAAGAATAAAAAGGATGAAAGAGGAATTATGATAAGAAATAAAGCAAGATTGGTTGCTCAAGGATACACACAAGAAGAAGGGATTGACTATGATGAAGTATTTGCCCCTGTTGCAAGAATTGAAGCAATTAGGTTATTTTTAGCTTATGCTTCATTTAAAGATTTTGTGGTGTATCAAATGGATGTAAAAAGTGAGTGATTTTCCTCTATGGGAAGATTGGAGAAGAGTGTATTATGTCAACACACAGGATTTGAAGATCCAGATCTTTCCCTGATAGAGTTACAAGGTTAAAAAAGCACAATATGGACTACGACAAGCTCCTAGAGCTTGGTATTGAAACCTTTGTCAACATATTCTGTTGACCAATGGATTTCAATAGAGGGAAAATTGACAAGACCTTATTTCATCAAGAGGCAACAAAGTGATATTTTTGCTGATCCAAGTTTATGTGGATATATCATCTTGGTTCAACAAAGGTAGAGCTATCAATGCATTTGAGAATTGATGCAGGGAAATTTCAAATAGAGTTCTATGGGAGAACTTACATTATTATTCTTGGATTACAATGAAGCAGAAGAAGGTGGCAGATATTAATATCCCAAGATAAATATGTTGAAGAAATTTTAAATTAATTGGGGTTTCAGAAGTCAAGACTGTTAAGCAACAACCAATGGAAACTTAAAAGCCTCTGCTCAAAGATAAAGATGGTGAAGAAGTAGATGTTCATATGTATAGGTCAATGATTGGTTCATTGATGTATCTTACATCTTCAAGACTTGACATCATGTTTGCAATGTGTGCCTATGCTAGATACCAAGTTAATCTAAAGGTTTCACATCTTCATGCTGTGAAAAGGATTTTTAGGTACCTTAGAAAAGTCAACCAAATTGGCCTTTGGTTCTAAAAGAATCTCCTTTGATTTGGTACATACACAGATAGTGGATATGTTGGAGCAAGCTTGGATAAGAAGTCTACAATAGGAGGTTGTCAATTCCTTAGATGTAGATTAATATCATGGCAGTGCAAGAAATAGACAGTGGTTGCAAATTCCATAATAAAATCTGAGTATAAGACTGGCTTCAATAGCTGTGGACAAGTGCCTTTGGATTATAGATCAACCTACTTTGATAAATGGGAATAATTTTAAATGCATACCAAGATCTTTTTTGACAATAACAGTACTATTTGCATAATTAAAAATCTTGTTTTCCATTCAAAAATAAAGCATATAGAGATCAGACATCATTTTATTAGAGATTGCAATGAAAAGAAATTGATTCAAATGGTCAAAATTTATACTGACAAGAATGTTGCAGATTGCTTAGCAAAAGCTTTTGATGTAAGGTAGGCTTCAATATTTGATTGTTAGTATTGGAGATGATGAATCTTAAATTCTTTTAGCATCTTTAATGTTTTTTGTAAAGTTTTGTAATGAATTAGTATAGTTATTCATGTCATTAAAAGTTTCTGCTGTTAAGTATAATTAGTACTGCTGGTTATACTTAATACTGTTGAGTTACTACTGTTAGTTATACTTAATACTGTTAGGTATAATTAATATTGTGATAATTGTGAAAATAGCTATGGCTTATGTTTTCTTGGTTTTTGGACTAACATTTTGCATGATAAGCAAATAAAAGTGTTAAATTGATGATGGAAAAGTTGTTTAGAATGGAATTGAAGCTAACCTGGTGACTCAAGTTAATACTGCTAAGGCATAACTTCTACTAGCTAGTGAAAGTTAATGCTTGCTGAGCATAACTTACTACTGCTAGTGAAAGATTAATGGCCTGCTAGCATACTTACTACTGCTGAGGTTTACTACTGCTGGTGAAAAGTTAATGCTAATGAGGGTATTTCATAAATACTTTGTATTAAGGGTTTCAATCAGTCATTTAATCGATTTCATACTTTCGTAAACTCTCTAATCACAAACCCTAACTCAATTTTATCATCCATCATCAAAACCCAACACAAATGACGACCCTAAAGTTTGCAGATACTCATAACATGGTCGCATTTTTGTCTAAACCCGCAGAAAGTGATGGGTTTGAACAAATAGTGGATTTTTTAAATGCACAACCTATAAAAAAATGCATTAACCGTTAATCCCACTATATATATCTCTTGCATTGAACAATTCTGGTCTACTGGCGTGGTCAAAACTATCAATGGAGAAGTACAGTTGCATGCCCTAGTAGATGGCAAGAAGATAATTAATTATCTCTGAAAGCATCTGTAGAAAGATCTTAAACATAAAGATGAGGAAGATATTGATTGTTTACCAAAACTGATACCATTTTTGAAAAACTTACAAGGATTGGTATGAGAAGATACTCATAAAAAACAACTTCATAAACCATTCTTCTCGCCACAATGACTATTCTACAAAAAATATTGGTATAAGTCCAAAGACACTAGCAAGAAAATGAGTTTAGTAGCACTATAGCATCTGCTATTATCTGCTTAGCAACAAATAAGAAATTCAACTTTTCAAAGTTCATTTTTGAAAGTATGGTTAGAAACTTAGATAATGTGTCTGGCAAATTTTTAATGTATCCAAGGTTTGTACAAGTATTTCTGGAACAACAACTTGATGATATGTCAACTCACACAAAAGAGAATTACTTTGCAAAACCCTGTGATACTAAAAAGATATTTAGAAATATAAGAAGGGTAGGCAAAGGTTTTTCTGGTAGAGTAACACCTTTATTTCCAACAATGGTGGTACAAAACCAACAAGAATTGGGTGAAGGTTCAGCAATTCCAACTGATCCCCATCACACACCCACTTTTATTCAACCATCTACTCAACCTCAAAAGACACAAAAACATTTAAAGTGAACACGTACATTACAAAAAGTACATTGCGAATTTATTGATGTCGTCAATGACTCTAAAACACAGGGTGTTATAAGTTGGGTGACAGTTTGGTAGGGACTGCCACTACTGCTTCTAGCTTAGAAGCAGAGCAGGACTGTGGTAACATAACTAAGACGTGATCCAAGGCAACACCTAATGAATCTAGTTCCCTAGGAACTACTTCAGGTGGTGGTCCCAGGTGCCAAGAAACCATGGGGGATACAACTGCTCAAACTAGGTTTGAGAATGTATCTAAACATTCTAATGATTCACTGCTCGCAAGAGTTCTTGATTTGGAGAAGACAAAGACCACTCAACATAATGAGATTGCTAGTTTGAAAAGGAGGGTCAAGAAGCTTGTAAAGAAAAGTAGGTCAAGAACTCATAAGCTGAAGAGATTATACCAAGTTGGTTTGACAGCTAGGGTAGAATCCTCTAGAGATGAAGAAAGTTTAGGTGAGGATGCATCCAAACAGGGGAGGAGGATTAATGCTATTGATGCAGATGAAGACATTACCCTGGTTAATGTTCAAGATGATGCTGATAATGAGATGTTTGATGTGAATGTTTTAGGTAATTAGGAGGTGTTTGTTGCAAGGCAAAATGAAAATGTTGTTGAAGAAGTAGTTAATGATGCTCAAGTTAGTACTGCTGCAACAACTGTTACAATAACTACTGAAGAAATTACTTTGGCTCAAGTACTTGAAGCATTAAAAACTTCAAAACCCAAGGTGAAAGGGATTGTTTTTCAAGAGCCAGGTAAATCTACAACAACAATAAATTCTTCACAACAATCATAAGACAAGTGTAAAGGAATAATGATAGAAGAACCTGTGAAGCCTATGAAGAAGAAAGTTCAAATCATGCTTAATGAAGAAGTTGCTTCAAAGTTACAAGCTGAATTTAATGAAGAAGAAAGGCTTACAAGAGAAAAAGCTGAAAAAGAAAAAGAATCCAATATTGCTTTGATTGAAGAATGTGATGATATTCAAGCAAAGATTGATGTTGATCATCAATTGGCTGAAAGATTGCAAGCACAAGAACAAGAAGAGTTGCCTGATGCAGAAAAGGCTACATTATTTCAACAACTCTTAGAGAAAAGAAGAAAGCATTTTGCAGCTAAAAGAGCGGAAGAGCAAAGAAACAAACCACCAACACAGGCTCAACAGAGAAAGATAATGTGTACTTACCTAAATAACATGGAAGGATACAAGATCAAAGATTTGAAGTCAAAAGGGTTTGATTCTATCCAAGAGATGTTTGACAGAGCTTTCAAAAGGGTAAATACATTTGAAGACTTTAGAACAGAGTTGGTGGAAGGAAAAGAAAAGAGAGCAGGAGAAGAGCTGATACAAGAGAGTTCAAAAAAGTAAAAGGTGGATGATGACAAAGAAATAGCAGAGCTTAAACAGTGTATGGAAATCATTCCAGATGAAGAAGAGGAAACAATTAATGTTATTCCTTTGGCTGTTAAGTCTCCAAGGATTGTTGACTGGAAGATCCACAAAGAAGGAAAGAAAAGCTATTATCAAATAATAAGAGCTGATGGAAAGTCTCAAATATACAGGATCTTTAGTCAAATGCTTAAAAGTTTTGACGGGGAAGATTTGGAAGACTTGTATAAGTTGGTAAAAGCTAGATATGGATCAACAAGACTAGTGGAAAGCATGGATTATCTGTTATGGAATGATATGAAAATAATGTTTGAACCACATGTAGAAGATGAAGTATGGAAGCTGCAAAACAGATACAAAGTGTTGGAATAGAAGCTATATGACTCCTGTAGAGTACATTTCTTAAGGAAGCAGTCTATGCAGATTTACATGTTGGTAGAGAAGAAGTATCCTCTTACACCACCTACACTTTCAATGATGTTAGAAAAGAAGCTTTATATTGATTATGAAAGTAAAAAGGCTTATCAGGTGTGTAAATTGATCATAAAATAGCTTAAGAGGTAAAGAAGTGTTTGGAAGTATAACACCCCTATTTTTACATATAGCAGCGGAAGCTAATCTGGGGCATTATTTCATAGTACAACAGTCATAATCATAGAAAACGACTCAAAAGAGATGTTTTTAAAAGATAAGTTATCATTCATTATTTCATCAGAGTTTATACAAACAGAGGTCCCAAAATCTACATGCAAACAAAAAGTTTGAATGATAACAGTTTAGTCATCTTCAAGTTTGTACCACTCCGTGCCATAAGATGTTCAGTTACCTAAGATAAACATGCTAAAAAGTCAACACAAAGGTTGAGTGAAATTCATATGTTTAAAGTAAACAGTTTTGAATACAAGCTCAATAGTGGGTTACGTTGTTATACACCCATAGTTTGTAATAATTGCAACACATACAATTATCATGAAAAATAGTATTATTGCCCTAAACTCATGACACATAAATAATTGCCCCAACGGGTGTCTTTGCCAAAACACCTGTAAAGTTATTCAAATGTGTGCTATTGGTTACCGACAGTATAGGTACACCAACGGGGAGTCCAGTCCCAAATAGATTTATTACATGGATTCGCATCTACTCGTAGAGTAATTACCGTTCTTGATCGTGGGGACTTAATGCAAAAGTAGAGACTAGGCAATAATTATAGGATAGCATCCTTGAAAAAATTCTTGCATTCATGGTTTATAGCAGTATCCCTCGGGGTTTATGAAAATTTAAAAATATTGAATGACGAGGCTATGAACTCACCTTAACAGTACAGGGAAAAATCTGATGATGGCAAAAGTTTATCAGGTGAAGTAACGGCTTGTCAGCGACTGGTGTTATATGTCAAAGTCTTAGATTGATTGATTTTGTCTTCACAACCTCATAAAGTTTAACGTATATCTTTGAATGATTAATTTATGGACATTATTAGAACATCTTATTTTAGCTTATTCTAATAAGCTATAACCTGCAAATATCATTTGGAATCCTAAAATAAGCTTGCATGGCATTTTGGACTTGTTTTGCAAAAGTATTCCATGCAAGGGGTATATATCATAACTTTTTGAAATTTATAACTAAAGGGGCTGAAAATGTCATTATTCTAAAGTTATAACTATAAGGACCTATTTTGCCAAGTTTTAAAGTTAAAGGTTTAAATTTTATATACTTTATATATAAAGGACTAAAGTTGTAAAAGTTTATAAACCAAGGGTATATATTGCCAATTTTGCAAACTTAAAAATATAAAATATAATATTTTTATATAAATTATAAAAATATATATTAATATTATAAAACTCAATTTTATCAAAACCCGATACATTTGTTGTTATTAATCACCGATCGACGCTTTATAAATCAAATACGTTATGTATTTAACGTAATTTATCATTAACTAGCTTTTGAAGAAACTTAAAATCTTATCGTATCACGACACTAGGGAGTTTCATGTGAGGGGTTCCATTTGGGTATTCGTCTTGACGAGTTTGGTGGGTTTACGATTTAAAGTGCCCTGGCTCCTCAAACGATACTGCGTGGCCTCTGAATTATGATAGCCCGAACAGTGATGCAATAATTCCATAAATTAATCAATCAAAGATATACGTTAAACTTTATGAAGTTTTGAAACATAATCAATCAAACTAAGACTTGACATATTACACCAGGTTGCGTGACGAAGCCGTTACTTTCACCTGATATACTTTTGCCATCAATCAGATTTTCCCTGTACTGTTAAGGTGAGTTCATAGCCTCACATTCAATCTTTTAAATGTTTCATAAACCCGCGTGGGAGATACATGCTATAAACCATAAATGCAAGTATTTTTCTGTATGCTATCCTGATACATTATTGCCTAAGTCCTTACTTTTGCCATTAAATCCCTACTATCATGAACCGTTAATTACTCGTTAGGGTAAGCGCGAATGCTGTGAATAGATCTATTTGGGACTGGACTCCCCGTTGGTGTACCTAAAAAAAAAAAAAAAAAAACCCCGCCATTACTGTCGGTAACCAATAGCACACATTTGAATAAATTCGGGTGTTTTGGCAAAGACACCCGTTGGGGCAATTATTTGTGATTATTTAACCTAAGGTTTCAGTGTCATGAGCTTATGGGCCATAATTACTATTTTTCATGATTTTTATGATGTTGCAACTTATGACAAACTATGGGTGTATAACAAGTATACCCAAACCTATTGAGCTTGTATTCAAAAACATGTTTACTATAAACCTTGGAATTTCACTCACTTTTTATGTTGACTTTTTTTAGTATGTTTATCTAGGTAATGAACATCTTTATGGCACCGGAAGTGGTACGGACTTGAAGATGGATAAACTGTATATCATCAAACTTTATGTTTTCATGTAGATTTTGGGACCTCTATTTGTAAAAACTCTGATGAAATAATGAATGATAACTTATCTTTTAAAAACGTCTCTTTCGAGTCATTTTCTATGATTATGACTGTTGTACTATAAAATAATGCCCCAGATTAGCTTCTGCTGCTATATGTAAAAACGGGGGTGTTATACTTCCAAACACTTCTTTACTTCTTAAGCTGTTTTATGATCAATTTACACAGCTGATAAGCCTTTTCACTTTCATAATCAAATTGAAGCTTATTTTATAACATCATTAAAAGTGTAGGTGGTGTAAGAGGATACTTCTTCTCTACCAACATGTAAATCTGCATAGACTGCTTCCTCAAGAAATGTACTCTACGGGAGTCATATAGCTTCTATTCCACACTTTGTATCTGTTTTGCAGCTTCTATACTTCATCTTCTACATGTGGTTCAAAACATTATTTTCATATCATTCCATAACAGATAAATCCATGCTTTCGCTGGTCTTGTTGATACATATCTAGATTTTACACTTGCTTAAAGTCTTTCCAAATAAAAAAAAAAAAATAGAAAAAAAAAAAATAAAAAAAAAAAATTTCTTTTTTCCCGGTCAAAACTTTAAGCATTTGCTAAAGATCCTGTTATATTTGAGGATTTTCATCGGCTTTATTATTTTAAAAGCTTTTCTTTCCTTCTTGTGGATCCTTTAGTCAAACAATCCTTGGAGAATTAAACAACCAAAAGGAATAACATTAATTGTTACCTCTTCTTCATCTAGAATGATTTCCAAACACTGTTTAAGCTCTGCTGTTTCTTTGTCATCATCCACCTTTTGCTTCTTTGAACTCTCTTGTATCAGCTCTTTTCCTGCTCTCTTTTCTTTTCCTTCCACCAACTCTGTTCTAAAGTCTTTAAATGTATTTACCCTTTTTGAAGCCTGTCAAAAATCTTTGGGATATAATCCAAACCTTTTGACTTCAAATTTTAACTTGTATCCTTACATGTTCTTTAGGTGTAAGTACACATTATCTTTCTCTGTTGAGTTGTGTTGGTTGTTGTTTCTTTGCTCTTCCTCTCTTTTAGCAGCAAAATGCTTTCTTCTTTTCTCTAAGAGTTGTTGAAATAATGTAGCCTTTTCTGCATCAGAACTTTCTAGTTCTTGTGATTGCAATCTTTTCATGCCAATTAGATGATCAGCATAATCTTTGCTGGAATATCAATACATTCTTCAATCAATGCAAATTGGTTTTTGTGCTTATTTTAGCTTTTTCTCTTGTAAGTCTTTCTTCTTCATCAAATTCAGCTTGTAACTTTGAAGCAACTTCTTCATCAAGCATGATTTGAACTTTCTTCTTCATAAGCTTCACAGGTTCTTCTATCATTATTCCTTTACCCTTATCCTGTGATTGTTGTGAAGAATTTGTTGTTGTTGTAGATTTACATGGCTCGTGAAAAAAACACATCCTTTCACTCTTGGTTTTGAAGTTTTTAATGCTTCAAGTGCTTGAGCCAAAGTAATTTCTTCAGTAGTTAGTGTAACAGTTGTTGCAGTAGTACTAACTTGAGCAACATCAACTACTTCTTCAACAACATTTTCATTTTGCCCTGCAACAAACACCTCCTATTACCTAAAACATTCACATCAAACATCTCTTATCAGCACCATCTTGAACATAGTAATACTCAGTGTAATGTCTTCATCTCATCTATAACATTATCCTCCCCTATTTGGATGCATCCTCACCCAAACTTTCTTTATCACCAGAGGATTCTACCCTAGCTGTCAAACCAACTTTGTATAATCTCTTCAGCTTATGAGTTCTTGAACTTCTTTTCTTTTCATGCTTCTTGACCCTCCTTTTCAAACTAGCAATCTCATTACCTTGAGTGGTCTTTGTCTTCTCCAAATCAAGAACTCTTGTTTGTAAAGTGGTACATAGTTCCATTATATTCATTACGTTAAGTCTAATCCGCATCACTTCGAGTGTGTTACTCTGCGAGCAGTGAAATCATTGAATGTTTAGATTCAATACACTCTCAAACCTAGTTCGAGCAGTAGTATCCCCCGTGGGTTCTTGGCACCTGGGACCACCACCTAAAGTAGTTCCTATGGAACTAGATTCATTAGGTGTTGCCTTGGATCGGGTCTTAGTTATGTTACCACTGTCCTGCTCTGCTTCTAAGCTAGAAGCAGTAGTGGCAGCCCTCACCAAACTATCACCCGACTCCTTATGGATAGCATCATCTACAATATTCTCACTAGGATCACTAGGCTGAGGTACCTGAGTGTCCTTTCTTTTAGGCTTCCTGGGTTTTTGTGTCTTTTAAGGTTGAGTAGATGATTGAATAATGGTGGGTGTGTGATGGGGATCAGTTGGCATTGCTGAACTTTCACCCAATTCAGATTGGTTTTGTATCACTATTGCTGGAAATAAAGGTGTTACTCTACCAGAAAAACCTTTGCCTATCCTTCTTATATTTCCAAAAATCTTCTTAGTGTGAGAGGGTACATTATAAATTCTTTTATGAGTTGGCAGCCTATCAAGTTGTTGATTCAAAAACACTTGTAAAAACCTTGGATATATAAAAAACTTCACATACAAATTATCCAAGTTTCTAACAATACTTTCAAAAATGAACTTTGAAAAGTTAAAATTTTGATTTGTTGCTAAGCAGATAATAGCAGATGCTATAGTGCTACTAAACTCATTCCATGAAGTAGTCTTTGGACTTAGACATTGTAGAATAGTATGAATCAGAAATTTCCATTGTGGAGAGAAGAATGGCTTATAGAAAGTTAGCTTTTATGAAATTTTCTCATACCCCATCAGTGCAAGTTGTTCAAAGATGGTAGAATTTGGTAAACAATCAACACCTTCTGCATCTTCTAGTTGAAGATCTCTTCTAATAGTTGATTTAATGATGATTATCTTCTTGCCATCTACTAGGGCATGTAACTGTACTTCCCCCATTGATAGTTTTGACCTTGAAAGTAGACCAGAACTGTTCGATACACGAAGTATATATAGTGGGATTAACGGTTAGTGCATACTTTATAGGGTGTGCATTCAGAAAATCCACAATTTGTTTAAACCCATCACTTTCTGCGGGTTTAGACAAAAACGCGACCATATTATGAGTATCAACAAACTTTAGAATCGCCATTTGTGTTGAGTTTTGATAATGGATGATAAAATCGAGTTAGGGTTTGTGATTAGAGAGTATTTCAAAGAGTAAAATTGATTAAAGGATCGATTGAAACCCTTAATCAAAGTATTTATGAAAATACCCTCAACAACATTAACTTTAACCCAACAGTAGTAACTTAGCAGTAGTAAATGTATGCCTAGCAACATTAACTTAGAACCAGCAGTAGTAAGTTATGCCTAGCAGCATTAACTTTGAGTCACCAGTTCCAATTCCA
>BQNB010122155.1:0-20334 GCA_026074375.1 Tanacetum coccineum
ACGGCCGCACGACCTTTTGTCACATATGAAACTTTTCGCGTGTGTGACTATATGTATATAGTCACACATTTTTGGTGTGACCAATACCACTTTTTGTACTACTGTTTCCTTGGTGTATAAAAGGAACCCTATGCATAGTTAGTAGATATAGTTCTACACAGATCAATAAAGATCGATTAGCAATCATAGTCTTTGTAATCTATAACCTAGGCAGATTCAAGTTATAATATAAAGTTCTTTTATGATTCTTATTACTGTTCTTCTTAGCATTATTTATTAGTTTCTGTATAATCAATAGTGTTCAAATCAGTGTTTCATTATTGTTGCTTTAGAATTATCTAAAGAAACAAACCCTTTACAAGCTAAAGGTTAAGATCTATTCAGTAAACGATCCAATAAGTGGCATGAGAGCTTGAGTGGAAACTCTGAATAAGAAGAACTCAATTGTAAGTTGGCAGAACAAGACACTCCTCGACCCACTATCACAGTAATGAAAATTCCTATCATCAGGAAGGGAGAATATGATATTTGAAGCTTGAGAATGCGACAATATATTTGTCACACAGACCATAACCTATGGGATGTTATTGTCAATGGAAATCTAGAAGAAGAGCCTGTACCAACTGGAGAAACATCTGCTCTTCTTGCTCCTAAGACTGCCAAACAACTAGTTACAAAAAGGAATCAGGAAAAAGTTAAGAGCATCTTACTTTTAATGTTGAAGACAGAGATATGGGAAATCATAATATATGATATGGGATGAATAAAACAACAAGGTATAACGGGATCACCATTGTATTATATTTTGAACAACTTGCCTTCGTACTTTACATAGTCAAAATTTGATAAGTGTTGTTATTTATACCACACGTCTCGTGGCTAGGTTCTAACAAAAGCTATAACTAGAATCTAATCTAGTAGTCCGGTGGTCCATTCTTGTTGTTTTCGAGTTCATATACTGCATCCAGAAGACTTTTCTTGTCTACTTGGTAATGATCCTGGATATTCTTGATGATTTGTTCTAGATTAGCAATCCTAAAGCGAGCCAAAGCAATCTTGTTGTTTTGTCCCATTTGCTTCCTTTGATGTTTAGCAATTTGAGTACGAGCCTCTTAGAGTTCGGTTTCCAGATTGTCAAAATCTTGTTGTATGATCACTCGACCATTTCCATGACCTTTTATTTTGTCCTCTATGTGCTCAATGCGGTCCAGAGAGAGCTCATCTAGGTGATTCAGAATTTCCTCAATTTGTTCCTCCTGGCGCTCCAAACGCGTCTTATGAGAATTTTCTCCTATCTCAAATGCTTGAGGTAGGGCAGAAGTAGAGGAGGATAATCGATCACGGCCTTGTTTCTTAGGTGGCAATAATTCCTCATGAAGAAAGAATTCTTGAGGATTAAACATTGGTGATAGCATTGTAGATGGAGGCACAATAGTTGGTGGTGGAATAGCATCATATGCATGCATAACCTTTATATAGGGGTCATCATGAAAAAGTGAAAGAGTTGGTGAAGCTATTGGAACTAAACCAGCTGAATTATTTGAAGATTCAGAAGAAGTATTTCGTAGGGAAGCTTGGAAATAGTCCGGGGAAGCCAGAATATAGTCAGGAAAGTCAGAGGAAAAAGCATCCTCGATATTGGAAATAGGGTAGTTAGGAGAAGACATCGTGCTGTTAACAACCCAGCGGTAAATAACATTAGTTATTTATATAATAGTATAATAGTTACGTATCTTTACATAATATTCAAGAAATGCAGTGGCACGGAGGACTTTCTTGGATAAAGTAGTTATAGTTAAGGTTTTAACTTTGTTCTCTATAACTGTGGCTTTGATAGCAATCTGTAACACCCTCATTTTGACAAATATAACAGCGGAAGCTAATCTAGGGTATTACTTCATAGTACACCAGTCATAATCATAGAAAATGACTCATAAATAGACGTTTTTGGAAAATTTAGTTATCATTCATTTATTCATCAGAGTTTTACAAAAAGAGAGGTCCCAACATCTAGAAACATAAAGTTTGAATGATAACAATTTAGCCATCTTTAAGTCTGTACCACTCCGTGCCATAAGTTGTTCAAATACCTGAGATAAATATGCTAAAAAGATCAACATAATGGTTGAGTGAAATTCATATGTTTATGATAAACATTTTGAATACAAGTCATCATAATCAGTGGGTTACATTGTTATACACCCATAATAGTAATAATTGCATGCATGTACAATTATCATGGAAAACAGTATTATTGCCCTAAGCTCATGACACCGAAGCCTTGAGAAATATGATATTCACAAGTAGTTGCCCCGACGGGTGCCTTTGCCAAACACCCACATAGATATTCAAATGAAGTGCGTTTGGTTACCAAAAGTACAGGTACACCAACAGGGGTGTTCAATCCCAAATAGATCTATTCACAGCATTCACGCTTACTCCGCAGAGTAATTAACGGTTCATGATTGTGGGATCTTAATGGTAAAAGTAGGGACTTAGGCAATAATGCATCAGGATATCATACAATTAGAAAAATACTTGTATTCATGGTTTATAACATGTATCCCCCTCGCGGGTTTATAAAACATTCAAAAGATTGAAATGTGGGGCTATGAATTCACATATCAGTTTTAAGTACTTATGTATATTAAAAATAATTGAGCATGTATCTCCCTCGTGAGTTTATAAAACATTTAAAAGATTGAAATGCGAGGCTATAAACACACATATCAGTTTTAAGTACTTGTGTATAATAAAAATAATTGAGCATGTATCCCCCTCGTGGGTTATAAAACATTCAAAAGATTGAAATGTGAGGCTAGGAACTCACATATCAGTTTTAAATACTTGTGTATATTAAAAATAATTAAGCATGTATCCCTCTCGCGGGTTTATAAAACATTCAAAAGATTGAAATGCGAGGTTATGAACTCACATATAAGTTTTAAGTACTTATGTATATTAAAAATAATTAAGCATGTATCCCCCTCGCGAGTTTATAAAACATTCAAAAGATTAAAATGCGAGGCTATGAACTCACCTTGACATGGAAATCTAATTGATGGAAAAAGTATATCAAATGAAATGCGTCCGTAGGGTAGTACGATGTTATCTACCCGGGCGGGATAGTTTCGTATCAAATGTAAACAACCTCATCACGTAACCTGGGGTAATATGTTAAGTCTTAGTTTGATTATTTATATTTCAAAACATCATAAAGTTTTATCATATATATTACTTTGGTTTCCTAATATATGGAAATATTGTATCAGTGTTCGGGCTATCATAATTCAGTGGTCATGTAGAAAATGTTTGAGGAGCCAGGAAACTTTAAATCGTAAATCCAACAAACTCGTCAAAACGTATACTCAAATAAAACCCCTCACATGAAATTCCCTAGTAACATGATACGATAAAATTTTAAGTTTGTTCAAAAGCTATTTGATGAAAAATTACGTTAAATATATAATATAATTGATTTATAATGCGTCGATCGATGATTATTAACGATAAATGTGTTGAGTTTTAATAAAATCGAGTCTTATAATATTTATATATATTTTTATAATTTATATAAAAATACTATACTTTATATTTTTAAGAATGCAAAAATGGCAATATATACCCTTGATTTATATTAATTTACCATATTAATCCTTTATATATATAAAATTTATATATATTAAATCCTTGACTTTAAAACTTGACAAAACAGCCCCTTATAGTTATAAGTTTAGAATAATGACATTTTCAGCCCCTCTAGTAACCATGGATTTGATTTGCAAAACAAGTTCAAAAACCATAATTTTGATATTTTTGAAATCCAAACGACTTTTGAAGCTTATGGCTTATTAAAATAAGCTAAAATAAGTGGAGTTACGAGCTTATAGCTTATGAAAAGGGCTTTTGAGCTTAAAAGCTTAAAATGGGTTTGTTTGGTTCATAAAATTTAACACGCATGGGTTTGTTATTCGAAAGTATAAACAAGAGTTTACATGGGATCTAATAAGCCTTATGAAAGTTCTTAAAATAGAGCAAGAGTTTACATGGGATCTAGAAACAACTTCAAGACCTTCCTTCTCTTGATTCTTGGCTTCAAATCAGATCTTAGGAACTTCACTTCACTTTCTTGGTCTAATTTAGAACTCCATTTGAGTATGTGTTGAGTTTTGAGGTGTGTTTGAAAATATGTATGTGTTTGTGTATATATAGGGTCAAGAGAGGAGTAGTGACCAATGTTTTGGAGTGGAGTAGTGGCCAAGCTACTTGAAGTGGTAGCCAAGGTACTAGGGGTGACTATTGTGAGCTAGGAAAGTAGCTATGCAAGGTATGGAGTGGTGGTGAAGGGTGAGGCTACCAAGGGGTGATGAGGGGTGTTTGTTTGCCTTGGAGTCCAAGTTGGTTTAAATAGGTGATTCATGGAGGTGCTTGGTGGTGAGAAGGTGCTTGGTAAGGTGGTTCGAACTAGTTTAAGACTAGTTATGGGGTGTCGGGTTCAATTAGGGTTTCAGGTTAGGGTTTAAGGTTTTTAGATGAGCTAGGGTTGAGATTTAGAGGGAAAGATTTATTCATATGTGGTGCATTGGAGTGTTGTAAGTTATGTTTAAAAGGTTGTAAAGAAATTGGAGGGAAAATGCATATTTTAAATGTTATGTATTATCAGATTGTACATTAAGCTTTAACGAGTTGTACATTGGTTTAGAGGGAAAAACATATTCAAAAGTTATGCATTGTACACTTGTACACATGCCTTGGAAACTAGTACATTGATATTGTATGTAAACTTTACATATTGTTAGGGTTTTGATATAACCGTTTAACGGATAAAGTTCGTTTAGTAATAATGTCATGAAAATTACGTTGAAAAGATAACGTACTTGGTATAACGGATAATAGAATATTGACATGACATATTAAGACGTTTACTTGATATAAACGTAGATAGAATTGGCATAGGTAGTTGCGTGAGCTTTTTACTTTAGAAATGCAAGTTACGTTGCGTAATGAGAAAAAGCAAAAATTTCCCTGTAAAAGATGGCATCTAATTTAATAGATGGAAATTACATTGATGAAAATACTGAGTTGTTATAGTCCCCCAACCTTAAAGAAATCTCGTCCCGAGATTTAGTTCGACTTTGGAGTGATGTTGGAAAATAGATGTGAATATTTAGCACGAATTTCATCTTCGCGTTCCCACGTGAATTTTGGTTCTCTTTTAGAGTTCCATCTCACTTTGACTATAGGAATACGACTTGTCTTTAGTTGCTTACTTCCGATCCATAAAACCATTGGTTCTCCACAAGTTAAGTTTATCAATCGAGCCAAGCTCTTTCAATGGAATGACGAGAGATTCGTCAGATAAGCAATGTTCTTAAATTAGAAATCGAGGAAGGTATTCGATGAACATTTTATAGTTCTTCAGTAAGCTCAATATATATGTCCATTTCTGGGCCGACCCTTTTAAGGAACTTAAAAGGTCCAATGTACCAGGGATTAAGCTTTCCTTGTTTTCCAAATCGATGACATAAACCCAATACCTTTACAGGTGACACTTTAACATAACAATATCCAACATGAATTATAAAGGCTTTCACCCATACATTGGCATAACAACCTTGCCTATCTCTGTAGCTTGCAAGCTTGTCAAATTTGCACTATCTTTTTCATGGTGTTCAGGATTAATTTGGTCTCGTAAGGTGAACATCTCCATCTTCGCCCAACAAACAGGTGATCTGCACTTTCGAACCATAAAGTACCCTCGAATGGTGGATCCTTTATAGTGGCATGGTAAACTGTTATTGTAAGAAAATTCTACTAATTGTAAGGGTCTTTACCATCCTTCTAAAAACTAAAATACAAGCTCGAACATATCATTCGAGTGTTTGTATGTTTCTTTCACTTTTGTCCATCGTCCTTAGGATGATATCCATATTCAATGTCTAATTTGAGGACCCCAAGCACTCTGCATTGATTTGCCCAAAATTATGGATGAGAAATGACTGTCACGAATATCGAGAGATGGATATCGCAATCTATGGTCGTTGAGACTATTCTTTTGTATTATCCTTGTAAAGTTCCATACTATTCGTTTCTATTGATGGTATAAAATGTGCTGATTTGGTAAGGCGTCCATACAATAACCCAAATTGCTCATGTCCCTTGATGTCCTTAGGAAGTTTTGTAACGAAGTCCATTGTTATTCTTTTCCCATTTTCCATGTATAATCTCAGGGTTGTATTAGTAAGCCGGATGGCTTTTGAACATTAGTCTTTAACCTCTAGAACATGTTAAACATTTGCCAACATAATTACGATGATGCCTTTATGTTGGGCTCACCCAATAGAGTTTTGTTATAGGATCCTGATACATTTTGTCAGAACCTGGGTGAATGGAATACTTTGATTTATAGGACTCATGCATGATCAAGTCTCTTAGATTATCAAAGGGTGGTAACCAGCTTCGATTCTTTATACAATGAGTTCCATCAGGACGTATTTCAAATGCTTTGTCCATTCCTCGTAGGTTCTCAGCTTTGAGGTTTTCTTCTTTGATTACCTCGGTTTGGGCTTCGAGGATTTGTGATGGTAAATTTGGGTGAATGGTCATGACTAATGACCTAACTCGGAATGGTTTGATTCGTTCCTTTCGGTTCAAGGCATCTGCTACAACATTTGTCTTTCAAGGATGGTAGCGAATTTCACAATCGTAATCTACGAGCAATTCTAACCAACGGCGTTGTCTCATGTTTAACTCTTTCTAATCAAAGATATGCAGAAGACTTTTATGATCAGTGAACACAGTACACTTTGTACCGTATAGATAGTTTCTCCAAATTTTAAGAGCGAACACTACTGCTCCTAATTCGAGATCATGAGTAGTGTAGTTTTCTTCATGAGGTTTGAGTTGTCGGGATACATAAGCAATGACCTTTTCCCTTTGCATTAATACATCTCCTAATCCTTGAAGTAATGCATCACAGTAAACAACAAAATCGTTGTTACCTTTTGGTAATGCTAAGATTGAAGTTTCACAAAGCTTTTGTTTTAACAGTTGAAAAGCTGACTCTTGCTTTTCTTCCCAGATATACTTCTTATTTTTCTGGGTTAATTCAGTTAAAGACATTGCAATTTTTAAAAAGTCTTTGATAAATCTCCGATATAGCCGGCGAGTCTTAAGAATTGACGTATTTCTATGGTTGTAGTAGGAGATGTCTAATTCATATGGGTAGTACTAGTATTACTAGATTTCATATTCGAGAACGAGGATCTACTCGAAGTGGCCTTTTTACCAACCAGATTTGAAGTCCCAAAATTTGTACCCAAATCAACATCATTTTCAATCGAATTAAGCACATCAAATGAGTTTGAATTACTAGCCTCTATTATAGGCTCCGCATCAAAATTTGTACCCAAATTTTTCTATGAATTGGTTACAAGAGTTGTTCACATGTTTTTGTATTTTATCGCTTCGTCTATTTCTGGAAATATACCATAAGCCACATTTGCTAGTCTTTGCCTAAATGAGATTAACGTGTTTTGCGCCAATCTTGACTTAATTAGAGTAATCTATAGAAAAGATTCCAATCAAAGCGTGTCAGAGTGACATGAACAACCACGATTAATAAAATTGAAAAATCATATATTAATGGCTATAAGCTGTGTATACATGTACCAATTCCTGACGTCACACGTATAATAGTATCATTATTACTATGTTTGACGAGAGGCTTATTGGAGATTATCAAGGCTTATCGAGGTTTGGGCTTTTAAAATAAGTCGGTTTATAAAATAAGTCTCGTTTGTCACGCGTACTTATGAAATAGCTTATAAGTCATAAGTCTCTATAAGTCACAACCAATAAAATGGGCTAAAAACATTAGATCGAACCTTTTGTACCATAAATTACTTATTTACCAACAAAAATATCTAACATATACAAAAAAACTCATTTAATTATGTTTTTTAAGTAGTTTTGCAATAATAAACCTTAGCTCCAGCCCAAGCCCCATCCCCAACCCACTTCGCTAAACATACCATAATATACGATTGTCATCACGTTAGGCGACAAAATAGGGCAGATTTGGTTTTGGGCTACTAGTAGCACGGGTTTTACTTTGATCACCTCGGATGATTAAAAGTTCACTACTCACTAACATTGGAGTGTGATGGACTTTCTTGTCAAGGTAATTTTAGCATGATACTTGATAACCAATCCATCACCAATGACGACGTCGAAATACCCGAGTTTATTGGCGCATATAAGAATCAATTTTAAAAGTGATTAACAGAATCAGGTGCAACCCTGAAGAACGGTATTAGTCCTACTAAATTTCCATTGGCCATTTCAATAACGAAAGTGGTATCTAGTGAAATTGGTGGATATTAAGCATAGAACAAGAGATATGGATACAAAACTTTATCTCTCCGAATTCCAATAATACTCTACTAATGTTGTTTAGAAGGCACGTACCCTGACTATATTCCCGGGTCTCGGTGAGGCGTAACGTGTCCCTAGCAGTTATGCTCTTCCGTGGGCATTGTTGTTTGCCTTTGAGCACTGATAATTGTAATGCCCTTTCTCTCCACAAGCATGACAAATTACTGATACTGGTTGCTGATTGCTTCCAGTGGCTGGTCCCTTTGTATTGTGCAGTATCCTATCCAATGACCCACCATGGTGCAAGTCTGACACTTGATAGTGCAAGGTCCTGTGTGATGCAAGGTGCATTTCTTACACAAAGGAAGGCTTCCAGTATACCTACTGTTTTCAGTTGGGGTGGCAGCATAAGAACTAAAGGTTTCCTGTCTTCTATTCTGCTATTGGCGATAATCATTGTTGCTGTTGCTATGTTGTTTTGGAGTTGTTTGATGTGATATTGTGGTAGTTTGTTGTGTTAGTGTTGTTCCTTTTACATCAACTTTTGTTTGTGATCATTGATTCTTTGCATAGAATTATGCTTTGTTACCTGATCCATCAACCTCTGAGTTATGGTAATGGCTTCCTCCAAAGTTTGAAGCTTTGAGGTGGTAACATTTCCTTTAATACTTTTGGGTAATCCTCTGATGAAAACTTCCATGAGTTTCTTCTCCGTGTTGGTACCAGTTCGTAGGCATAAGACTACTAATTCTTGGAATCTTCTAACGTAAGTATTGAGATCATTTTCTTTTACAGTCAGATTGTAAAATTCATCTTCTATTTTTCTGACTTCAGTTCGGGGACAATACTTATTTGTTAAAAGCCTTTTTAATTCAGTCCAGGTGATTTTGTTGGCTTGTTCTATTCCAATAGGTTGGGCGTATGCATTCCACTAAGATAAAGCATCATCAGTCAGGGTTCCAGTAGCAAACGTTACTTTGTTTTCCTCGGCACAATTGCTATGAGAAAATACTGATTCAGTCCGTTCGAACCAACGAATGATGCTAACTGCTCTTCAGTACCATTGGAGTAAGAAAGGTTGATACATCTGAAACTCTTTATAATTTCCCTTTTCTTTCTACAAGAGTTCTAAGTAGGTCCGGTGTCCTATTAGGATTGTTAGTACATAGCCATAGTTGCTTAGCTTTGCATCTAGACTGCGGCAAAACACTGTCAGCATCTAGTTTTCCAAGGCAGCCAGAGTCAGCTGTCTTCAGATGTTGAGGCCTTAGTTGGGAGGCATTCTAGCAACATAAGACTATCACGTAATAAAATGATATCAAAATCTTTCCTTAAAATCTAAGTTCAAAAATAAGCCATTGTCATAATAGTGTAATGAATTTATAGATATTTTATCTGATATGAATCTAACAAGTATCTGACTCATTAGGTTCCCTGAGGACTAATCAGTTTTCTAGGGTCAAGTAAATTCAATAATCATAATCTGACTTTGGGAATGAGAAACTTATCAAAAGGATAGTCTAGAGATGGTAGTTAGTTAACTTAACCGGTAATGAAGATTTTGATGATAATGATGCATATCATTAGATTTTTTCGTGTATTGTTATCTTCAAGGTTGGATATATGATGAATAATATAAATTAGGAACAAAGAGGTATAACGGGATTACCACTGTATTATATCATGAACAACTTCCCTTCATACTTTACATAGTCAAAATTTGACAAGTGTTGTTATTTATACCATACATCCCGTGGCTAGGTTCTAACAAAAGCTATAACTAAAATCTAATCTAATAGTCCGATGGTCCTTCCTGGCTGTTCTTGTGTTCATAAATTGCATTTAATAGACTTTTCTTATCTGCTTGTGACGAACCTGGATATCTTTGATGATTTGTTCTAGATTAGCAATCCTGAAGTGAGCCAGAGCAATCTTGTTGTTATTTCCCATTTGCTTTCTTTAAAGTCTAGTAATTTGAGTACGAGCCTCTTGGAGTTTAGTTTCCAGATTGTCAAAATCTTGTTGTATGATCACCCGACCTTTTCCAAGACCTTCTATTTTGTCTTCCATGTGCTCAATACGGTCAAGAGAGAGCTCATCTAGGTGATTCAAAATTTCCTCAATTTGTTCTTTGTGACGTTCCAAACGCGTCTTATAAGAACTTTCTCCCATCTCAAATGCTTGAGGTAGGGCAGAAGTAGAGGAGGATGATCGGTCACGGCCTCGTTTCTTAGGTGGCAATAATTCCTCAGGAATAAATAATTCTTGAGAATTAAACATTGGTGATAGCATTGGAGATGGAGGCACAATAGTTGGTGGTGAAATAGGAACTTGTGGTAGAATACTAGCATTATATGCATGCATGACCTTCATATAGGGGTCATCATGAAAAAGTGAAAGAGTTGGTGAAGCTATTGGAACTAAACCAGATGAATTATATGAAGATTCAGAAGAAGTATTTCCTGGTGAAGCTGGGGAATAGTCCGGGGAAGCCCGGAAATAGTCAGGAAAGTTAGAGGAAAAAGCATCCTCAATATCGGAAGTAGGGTGGTTAGGAGAAGACACCACTCTGTTAACAACCCGGCAGTAAATAACATAAGTTATTTATATAATAATATAATAGTTATGTATCTTTACATACTATTCGGGAGATGTAGTGACACAGAGGACTTTCTTGGATGGAAAAAGAAAAAGTAGTTATATTTAGGTTTCAAACCATAGTTCCCTATAATCTGGCTCTGATACCAATCTGTAACACCCAAAATTAAACAAACTAATAACGGAAGCTAATCTGGTTGGGGTATACTTCATAGAACATACAGACAAAATCATAGAAAACGACTCATAAAAGCATTTTGGAAAATTTAGTTATCATTTATTCATCATCAAAGTTTTGACAAAAACAAGGTCCCAAAATCTAGAAACATAAAGTTTAAAGGATAATAATTTAGCCATCTTCAAGTCCGTGCCACTCCGTGCCATCTGTTGCTCAATTACCTGAGATAAACATGCTAAAAAGATCAACACAAGGTTTTGAAGTGAAATCATAGGTTTATAATAAACAGTTTGAAAACAAGTCATCATAAACAGTAGGTTACATTGTGATACACCCATAATTGTAATAATTACAATGCAGATACAATTATCATAGAAAACAGTATTATTGCCCTAAGCTCATGACACCGAAGCCTTGAGATAATCAATAAACACAGTATTTGCCCTAACGGTGCCTTTGCCAACACCCGCATAGTGATTCAAATAATAGTTTGGTTACCAAAGTACAGATACCAACGAGGTAGTTTTCAGTCCCAAATAGATCTACTCACAACATTCAACAGCTTACTTCGTAAGCATATTAAAACGGTCATGATAGTGGGGTCTTTAATGCAAAAGTAGGACTTCTGCAATAATGTAGCAGATAGCAGACATTGAAAAAACTTTGTATTTATTTATACATTCTCCCCTCGCGGTTTATGAAACAAATTTCAAGATTAAAATGCAAGCTATGAACTCAACCTTAAAGGAAATCTGATTGATGACAAAAGTAATCAATTGAAATAAAAGGCCTCGTCACGCAACCTGGTAATATGTAATCTTAGTTTTGATTGTTATATTTTTACAACTTTATTTAATAGATTTTAACGTACATATTACTTTGATTTATTAACTTATGTAAATATTGTATCACTTTCTAAGCTATCATAATTCAATATCAATGCAGTAACCGTTGAGGACAGACACTTTAAATCGTAATCTAGCTAACGCGGCAAAACGTAACGCAAATGAAACCCCTCACATAAATACCCTAGTAACTGATACATAAAATTTTAAGTTTCTTCAAAAGCTAGTCGAATGAATCAATTATGGGTAAATATATAATAAAATTGATTTATAATCTCGATCGCGATATTAAAAACGATAAATGTGTCGGTTTAATAAAATCCGAGTTTTTATAATATTTATATATATTTTATAATTTTATATAAAAATATTATACTTTATAGTTTTAAGTAGTAAAAATGCAACATATACCCTTGATTTATAATATTTTTATACAAATTTAATCCTTTATCTAATGCAGATTATTAAATATAGAATATTAACACCTTTGACTTTTTAAAGAACTTGGAAAAACAGCCCCCCTTTGTAGTTAATACTTTAGGATAATGACATTTTTACCAAAACTATAAAATTTTCAAAATTTACAATATATACCCTTTCGGCATGAAAATATTTGCAATTTAAGTCCAAAAATTCATATTTTGATATTTTTCATATAGTAAGTAATTTGCAGTTATAGCTTATTATAATAACGAAAATAAGTAGAATAAATAAGTTTACTAGCTTATAACTTATCCAAAAGCTTATGACTTAAATCAATAAAAGGTTTTTTGGTTTTAAAAATCAACCCATGGGTTTGAATGTATTAAGACTGTTTAAAAGCATTATAAAAAGATTATTGAACTTATATAAATAGATTTTTTAAGATCTGTAGAGCTTATAGCTTATAGATTTTAAGAAGAGAGTTTATTAGGGTTTCCATGGTGCGATTGGATTATTAGAAAAAACCAAACCGAATGTTTTTAGGGTTCAAAGCTTTTACAAGAGGCTTGTACAACATGATCCATAGGAGCTTAATTACAATTAAAACAGAAATATGAGTTTATTGAACAAGAAATATAAAGCTTACTTGGGCTTGAAAATGTGGAATTGAAGTTATGGGGTTCACAACACGCTAGAATGGATTCAAAGGCATCTTCTCTTCTTTCTATTGGCCTATCTGATATTAAGGACTTCTACTCCTTTTAGGAACGATATGAACCTTATTTTTAAAATATTATGAAGTTTAGATGATGAGATGTGGTGTGTGTTTTGGTTCGGCTATTTATAGGGTTCAAAAACCCTTGGTGGCCAAGTATACTTGGGGTGGTGGCCAAGTATACTTGGGCTTATGGGGGGCCAAGGCTTGAAGGGGTCGGTAGTGACTAATACACTAGTATGGAATGAGATCCCTTTGAAATCTAGGAGTGTAGCTTTAAATGTGGAACAGAAAATGGCAAGGTTCGCTATCTATGGTGGTGACGATTACTTGGTGCAAAGTGGGGCGATGAGGTGCTAGGGAGGTACGTGTGGTGATAATAGCTGCAAGGAGGGTGTCATATGGAAGGGGAGGTTGATAGCTTTTGATTGGAAATGGCTTTAAATGAAATAAGGGGTCGGTTGGTTTTTGGTTTCGGATAAGGGTTTGGTGACGAGTTAAGGTAGGTTTAGTAACTAAGATTAGGTTTAATTAAGGTTTAGGTTAGGATTAGGGTTTTCGAATTATAGATTAGATTAATATCATTATCAAAAAAATGAATAAGTTAGAATAGGTTTAGCATGGATTAGGTTTCATTTAGCATAAATGTATTGTTAAGTGATCTTGTAATCCAAGATAAAGAAGTTGCATGAAAATTAAATCAAAATTGGAGGGAAAATGAGCTTGTTTGAATTCGTGCTTAATTGATTTGTACTTTGTGCATTAAGGACTTGTACATAGACTTGGAGGGAAATTATATTTGAATTTCTGGTGCATTGATCACTTGTACACTTGCCTTGAATATTTCTACATTTATTTTATATGTAAACATTACAATTAATTTGGATTTTGATATAAACGTTAACGTATAATGTTCGTTTAGTAATAAAAACTACGTTAAATAGATAACGTACATGATATAGAGGATATTAGAATATTGACTTGACATATTAAGATGTTTACTTGATATAAACGTAGATAGAATTGGCATAGGTAGTTACGTGAGCTTGTTTACTTTAGTTATGTAATCTAAGTTATTAATGAGATAAAGCAAAAAAATTCCCTGTAAAAGGTTGGTATATATAAGATGTTACATTGCAATCTAATTAAATAATGGATATTACTTGCATTTAATTTAACAGATGATAATTATATTTAGATGAAAATTACGAGAGGTTATATAGAGGCTCTGGAGAAATGATGATAAATATAATGATTTGATAAAAAAAAAAAAACAATAGTTTTTGAGAAGATGTTAAGTCAGAGGTTTGCAAAGGTAGTTAGTCCTGCTGAAGTTACTAACTAGCCATGTGAGCTACACCAACTTGTTGATGAATGTACGTTGCTCAGACCTTTAAAAAAATCAAAGCAGCTAACCCAAAGGCTGTTACAACTGCTACTAACAACTGCGTGTTTAACAAGACCCAAGCTAAGGGGTTTGTCGTTTAAGGCGAGCCAAGTGAATTTACAAAAACAACATCACAACCATCACAAGACAAAGGCAAGGGAAAAATAGTTAGCCTGAAAAGCCTTTAAAAAAGAAAGATCAAATTTTGGTGGATGAAGAAATTGCTCAAAGACTTTAAGAAGAATTGCAAGCTGAATTAGAAGAAGAGGAAAGGCTGGCACGACAAAAAGAAGATGAGGATAACTTAATTTTTCATGGATAATAATCCAAGCTATGAAGGGAGGCAGATTATTAGTTAGCTTAAGACTATTAAGCAAAGAACAGGTGAGTTGACCATTGAAGAAAGATCAAAACTTGTTTGTAGAGCTCATGACAAAAGGAAGCAAAGCACTTTCCAAGCTATAAGCTGAAGAATCAGAAGAAAACCACCAACCAAAGCCCAAAAGAGGAATCAAATGTGTACTTATTTGAAAAATATGGCTAATTACAAGCATAGTCAGTTAAAGAACAAAAAGTTTTGAAGAAATTCAGATGTTATTTGACAATACTATGAAGTGGGTAGATTCATTTGTTCCTATGGATACAGAGGTTATGGAAGGAAGTAAAAGCTAGGCAGAAGAAAGTTCTAAGAGAACAGGAGAAGAACTTGAGTTTGATAATTCAAAGAACAAAAGATAGATGAAATGTATAAGCGGAGTGGATGAGAAGCCTGAAATGAAAAACTTATGGAGATAGTTCCTGAGGATAGGTAGCAATTGGATGCTAGACCACTAGCCACTAAGTCCCCCCCATCATTGTTTGACATGGAAAATCATCAAAGAAGAAAGATAGGATACTTTCAATCATCAGACTGATAAATTCAAAAGTAACATCATGATTAGGATAGCTTCAGAACATGAAGAGAAGACTTGGAAACACTCTAGAAGTTGGTTAAAGCTAAACATGGGAATATAAGGCCAGAGGAGGCATATGAAAGAGTGTTAATGGTGGGATCTGAAGTGATGTTTATGAAACTTGAATAGAAAGTGAATGACTGGAGAAACTCTACACAACACGGATAATCACAATTGTGAATAATTTGTAAGCGAATTTTCTTCAAGTCGGAGTACATTTGGTGAAGATTTAGAATTGCATATCTTTAATTCTGTAGAGAAAAAGTACCCACGTTACACCTGCCAGACAATCATAAAAAATGCATCAACAAGAAGCTTCAAACTGACCATGTGGAATGAGAATGTGCTAAGTCAGACAAAACAGTTTGAAGTGTTTGAATTGTCAGGAATCCGGAATGTTTGAAATGCATCCTCTTAGAGAAAGATGAATGACTTTTAAATGAAGAAACTTTAAGATATCCAAAGAAGAATATCAAGTTTAAGTGGGAGGATTGTTGGGATTTACAAGCTTCTTGATGCTGTTAAAGTAACTGCTACTATGTTAGTGTTGCTGGAATAAAAGTAAATGCTGCTAACTTACAACGCGAAGACTGACAACTGCTAGAAGAGTGTCTACTGTCAGAAAGGATAAAGAAACAAGAGAAAGGATTAAAATTCAGATTGTTATCAAGAATTACTTATGGGATAAATATGTAATATTTATAAAAATACTAAAGTTATTTTGTATAAGAAGACCATGATAACTTAGGAAAATAGTGTAAGCCTGTTAGGACTCCTTGGTGTATAAAAGGAGATCCTAGTGTATAGAGTTTAATGTACCAAACATTCATACACATTCATACGTTTTGATACATAGCTTTAAGGTTGTAAACCCTAGTACTACTCAAAGTACTCGTATTATTGATAATAATATTGGAGCTTTTTATGAAATCAATATGTTCATCTGACAATCTAACTATTTCATTTATAACTTCTAAGATATTAAGGAATAGTTTCCGCATCACTCTTAGTAATTCACAAGTTTCACAAAGATAGATTTGGATTTATCCAGATAACTTAACCTGTACAAGCTAAGAATCGATCTTAAGATTGGATCAAACAAGTTCGCCCTTCTAATCCAGGTTTATGTGTCAAGTACAAGCCTATGGTAACTTATGTCTGTGCAAATTGAGTGTTTTTACAAAAATATATATAAAACCCTATCTGAGTAAACTGAGTGAATTCTAAATCAAACACATCTCCCTATGTGAGGTACTTAGTTATATTTCAATGCCCGAGAAGATATCTATCTAAACCTGTAAACACTTTCATACAATCCAAATTTCACCACGATCCATGATAAATGATTTTATTTTCGCACTTTAAATGGCTTGTGGAAAAGCAATAGCTAATGTGGAGGATTTGATAACGCCTAAATTATACATGTTTTTAGATGGCATTATTTGTATATATTTAATCATTTCTCGTGAACTTTCGATACTTAAAAGCATGAAATATGTGCAGGATTGCTTGAAGATATCCCGAGATCAAACACAACAAAGATCGAGTAATATTACACTTCGGGAAGCCGATATACAAGAAAATAAAAAATCATCTAAAAGTTGAAAATTGTTGATACCAAACCTAGATCATTCCTTAGGTTATCTAAGGTTAAATTACTTGGATAAATCAAAATAACAGTAGTAAAACTATGTATGTATATTTATAATGTGTATCTGAATCTACACCTTAATACTCTAAGTAAATCAAATGAAACAGTAATCTTGAATAACAAAGATGATAACCAATGCACCAATTTATTAGATCAATAATACGAGTACTCTTGACATACGTACTGGGTTACAACTTGAGCTTTCTTAATTTTACTTTTACAACTATGAAAACTGATAATGATTACGTCGCATGTTTTGTGATATGAGAGACTATCAACTAATACCTAGAACCATCCTTTTATAGACTAAGGAGATCCAGTCGGCTTACAATATATTCCTAAGATATCTTGATCTTTTCTAAACAAAACATAATCTTCTAAATAAATACATTATGCATATCTTGTACATAAATATCTCAACACTTATCTTCACATGTATTCTTGTTCTCCAAACAATCTTTACTTCTTTAATCATCTTATCCTCTACAAAAAAGTCTTCAAACCTTGTAATCTTTCCACCAGCAGCACTATTATCATAAGCAGTAGTAACATTTATACTACAAACTAATATACACTAACAGAAGTAACTTTACCAGCAGTACTTAACTTTTTACTACTAGCAGCAACTAACTTCTTACTAATATTTCAGTCTAGTCAACACGAGGCAGTCTAACTTCCACTAACACAAAGTAACTTTTATGCTATAAGTACCAAATTATACTAACAATAATAACTAGCAAGTGGTAACATTATACTACAAGTACTTACCACGTTAGCATAATTTCCCATATGGACTGAGCAGCATAACTACTAAAATCCATGAATCTGTTAAGACCCAACAATCCCTCCCCTAAACTTGATGTTCACTTTTGAATCTTCAAGTTTCTCTTTAAAAGTCTCATCACACGTGCATGAAGATCCATTCAAACCCTTCCATTTTCCGTTTTGCTGCTTTATAAATACCATAACTTTTCATACATCTGATTTTTATGATCTCAGTTTGAATTCTTGTTAGCATATTGTGAGGTAATTGGTGTGAGGGGTCTATCCTTTTCAACCAACATAAAAATGTAAGATTATCAACTTACAAATTGAACTCTAGATGAATCAATATTTCAAATAGTCACCCTTATCCTTGCAAACATTTCTCCATATATCACTTTTTATGTCTGGTTCAAACATAACTTTCAAATCTCATAACAACACTCTTTCAAATTCATTTTCAGGCCTTGTATCACCATGCTTTACCTTCCACAAACTCCAAAAAAAGATTCGTAAGTCTTCTTTATCTATTCCTTGCAGCATCCTTATCATTGAAGAGTATCTCTTGGAACTTCCATCTGCTCTTATCAACTGATAATGTACTAACATCCCCTCTTTATGAAGCTTATAATCAATAATCACTGGTAATTTGGTAGCAAGTGGTATAGCATCAATTGCTATATCTTCATCCTTTTTAATCACCAAAAGCTTCTTTAGCTCAACTTCATCAACTTCCTCTGACTCTTGTCCTTCCTCTACTTTTTGTTTACTTTGAGATACTTTCCTGCTGTTCTTACCTCTCTTTTCCTTCCAAGCATCTTTCTTCTGCTACCTTCTAAGCTGTTTCCTCCCTACCCTCATTTCCTTCTTTCTTTCTTCCTATACCATCAGAACCCATACTACAAAGGTATTTACTCATCTTCAATTCCTTGTCAAACAAACTTTAAATTTCATCACAACACTTTCCTCTTAGTTTGTTGGATGTATATCCAACTCCATGTAGCTTCAATAGAGTAGAACATTTGAGTTCTCTTTTATGCCTTGGTAAGAGGTCTGTTTCACTTTCTTTGCTCTGAGAGACAGCAAAATGCTTTCTTCTTTTCTCTAATCAGTTGTATAAATAGATTTTTGCTTTTTCCTCATCATCAATTCCTCACTTCCTTTGATTGAGTTCTCAGCCAGCAATCTATCAGCCTCCATCATAGCTTGTGTATTTTCCCATGACTCAATCAATGCTATGTTGGCTTCTTCTTCTTGTTTCCTTGCTAGCTTTTGTTCTTCTATTAATTCAGCATCCAACTTAGCTTGAATATCTCTTGCAATTTGTTCATCAAGAGCAATTTGATCTTTTCTCTTGAAAGGAACTTCAGGCTCAATCATAATACCTTTTCCTTTATCTTTAGAGATTAAAGGTTGTGCCTCTTGTGGAGCTCTGAACTCACTTGGCTCCTGTACTACTACCCTTCTAGCCTCGAGTCTTGTAGTTGTTGTTGTAGCAGCAGTAGTAACAACTTTAGGCTTAGCTGCTTTGATCTAAATAAGTGTTTGAGCCAAAGTGATTTCCTCAATAGTTGTAGGAGCAGCACTACCTTCAACACTAGCAGTAGTAACTGCTTCACCAGCAGTACTATCATCAGGCTTAGTACCCTGTTCATCTTTCTCATCAACTTTTGCTTCCACCTAGGATAAATCAGATAGAGCTTTAGTAATGCTTGTTGGTTCAATCTGTGATATGAAACAAGCATATAAACAAGTATTCAGGGTATCATGTGTTTTCTATTCATATACATCGCTGAGAAACCCTTGTTCAGAAGTAGGTTTTGACATTCTTCTTGTCTGAACAGTTGACTTCACATCACCAATCACATTATCAATTGGGTGATCTTTATGAATTCTTGTATTGGGAGTGGTTGGAACTGTATATGAATTTGTGATGTTCCCTAAATCAACTTCTGGTTCATCTTCAGTGCTATCTTGTTCATTTGAACTAGCAGTATTAACTGATGGGCCAACAACATTAAGTTTAAGACTACCAGTATTAACATCAGGATTAGCAGTATTAACATGTTGTCCAGCATTATTATGATCTTTAGTACTACTATCACCTTCAAACTTATCTTGTTCAGCATTCTCATTATTTAGACTATCTTCAACCTACTTTTGAGCATCATCAGCAGTTTTTGGTTTACCATTTTCAACATCCTTTATAGTGAATCAAAATATGAAGTATCTTTCCAAATTGGCATTACTATACAATCTTGACTGATTTCTTCTGATGTACCTGCAGAGTCATTAGAAATTGTACCTGTAGTAACGGGTACATAGTTCATAGATTGGGTTAGAGAATCAATATCAAATAGCCATTTTTTCTACCCTCCTGGTTCTAGTGTTGTATACCCTAAAAGCTTTACTACTCAAAGAATATCCAACAAAGAAACCTTCATCA
>BQNB010122156.1:0-17067 GCA_026074375.1 Tanacetum coccineum
TTTCCATTATCACTATACGTGAACAAATGGAATACTTATCACTAAACACAAACACACTTAAAATGAGATGATCACACACCTCACAATGACATCATTCACCTATTCAAATCACTTAGCACACATATATAACACATAGCACACAAGAATCACACAAAACGAACTCTTAGCCATTTCTAAAGGTATCACCAACCTGATTAAATCGTGGGTGTCACATATTGATGAACAAGACAACATCAATTTACAGGTTGTTCATCATTAAAAAAAATGTTGTTCATCAATAAGAAGAGTTTTCCATCAATTAAAAGTCTTGCTCATCAATTAGTCTTATTTATCAATTAGTCCTGATCATCAGTTAGTGTTGTTCATTAGTTCTAATCCATGTTCATCATTTTTAACGTGTGATATCTCACTTATATGACATCCGATATGAGTGATTTAAAAACATGAGTAAAAATTGACCTAAAATCTATAATTTTTGTGTTTTGCAATTTTTTTAATTCGAATTTAATATTGATCAAATTTATAGTAAAAACACAATAAAACGTAATGCGTACATTTTTGTACATACTTAACAAATTAAAATGAATAGTGGTCATCACTTTTTGAATCTTACATTAATAAAATGATAAGTGATGCGTTGTACAAAAAATAGTGCATTTAGCGCAATGTTAACACTAAAAATCTAAGCTAAGCATTTTATCAAACACATTGTGTGCGGCAAGTTCGCAACAAATATGACTAAAACGTTAACTTTAACGTGTCATATATCACCCATATGTCATCGGATTTGAGAGATTCAAAAACCTATGTAAAGAGTGAACAGAAATCTATAACTTTCATGTTCCAAGTTTTTCATGATACGGCGGTTATGAGGGTCGAACGTGCAAGAAAATCAAGACCCGTTTGATATGTAAAAAAAGTTTTGAAATATTTAACAAGATTTATACCAAATTAAAGAGGATTAAATTTTAGAAATTATGGTGAAATCGATATTTTATAAAAGTTTATCGTTTAAGAAATATGTGTGTTTGAAGTTTGAGGGTTAGAAGTTTATCATTAAATTTCAGAAAGAGTGTTGATATATATATATATATATATATATATATATATAACAAAATATATTATACTCCCTTCATCCCTAAATAAATGTCAACTATTGATTTTCGAAGTTTTTTTTTTATTTTGACTTTAAATTTTTTTGTTTGTGTTATATTATACTTGATGCAAAATATATGAATGTATTTTCATTGATATGATTTTCATCAAGTATATATAACACAAACAAAATAATTTAAGGTCAAGTTGAAGAAAAATGACTTTAAAAATCAATATTGAATATTTATTTAAGAACGGATAGAGTAACATGTAAGCTAGACATTTTATATTAATACCTGATATTATTTATTTTGTTTTCTTCATATGCTAACAATGTTTAACTTATTTTAACTTACTCTATTATAAGAGAAATGCTAGATCTACACCCATTTTACACATAAAAATTTCACACTCATATGTGTCAAACAAATATAGGTAGTGAAAAAAATAAAGAGAAAATTTGATAAAATCTGATTGGTGCAAATTACATGCCACATGTGCATGTGGAAGTTTTTATGTGAGTTGTGAGTGGATTTAGCATTGTGTTTTTACTTCAATTTATGAGTCATTATGAGGACACGGAGACCCACCGGGAGATATAAATATTAGTCAATGTTAGCGGTTATTAAATAAATAGAGGTGCACACTGCACAGATCGGGTTTAGCCGGCCTGGAAAAGCCCAAAAAAGCCCAGCTTGAAAAAAGCTCGGACTAAGCCTGTTTCAAGCTTGGATTAAGCCTGGCCCGGCCCGACAGACCTAAATTGTCTTTATATTTTTCATCGAAGCCCAATCCGGCCCGGACCTGGTCCGGCCTCGGCTAAGCCCAAAGCCCGGAAAAGCCCTCTAAAAAAAGCCCAAAACCCCGAAAAAAACCCCAAAAGCCCGAGTTTTTTACAATAAATAATTAAGTGTTAACATTATTTTTTTTTTCTTTTATATCTATGTGATGAATCAATCGAATAACTCTTCAGTTCATATTTTTCATCTTTTATCAACCAATTTCTACAACAAATATTTTTAGTAACAATCTTCACATTTTGAGATGGCTAGTCCATGAAGCCAAGGTCAAACTTCGCAATCCACAAATACTTCATCTTCCGAATCACAAAACTATATTATTGAAGTTGAAGGGAGTAGAGATCCAAGCCCGAGCGAAGTAAACAATCAACGTCTTGACACTATCAAAAATATGACGAAGATGAAGAGTATTAACAAACAAGTACTAAATGACGATGAATGTACTTTTTTATAATTAATGTGATTTTTTATATCGAATTGAATGTTTGTACTTTGTTGCTAAAGAGCTTTTATTATGCAATTCATGTGTTTTTTATAATATGTAACTTTGTTTTATTAAATTGTAGTATTATATCTACAAATGTTGATCAAAACAAGCAAAAGTACCCGCGCGTTGCTGCGGGCCGGGTACGTTTTCGTTGGTGCGGGTCGGGTTTTTTTTTAATTGGTGTCGACAATTAAATTTTTTAGGTTTTTTTTTAATTTCCTTGTTTTTTTATCAAGCAAAATAGCCTGCGCGTTGTGGCTGGGTCTCATGTTTAATAGTTTTTTTATATGGGCTTATGTGTTGGGCCTCATGTCGCGGGTATTTTTTTATCTGAATAAATCGGTACTTTTGTAAAAAAAATTCCTATTTTGTGCCGAGCAATTTTTTTTATATTGCCTACTTAAAAAATGTCGCGGGTATTTTTTTGATCTGATTAAATCAGTACTTTTGTAATTTTTTTCCTATTTTGTGTCGAGCTTATATATATATATATATGTGTGTGTGTGTGTGTGTGTGTGTGTATTGGGTTTATTTTTTCGGTCTCATGTTTAATAGTTTGTTTTTTTATATGGGCTTATGAGTTGGGCCTCATGTCGCGGGTATTTTTTTATCTGAATAAATCAGTACTTTTGTAAAAAAAATTTCCTATTTTGTGCCGAGCATTTTTTTTTATATTGGCTACTTAAAAGAAAAAAAAAACTAAATGGGCCGGCCCAAACTGGAAGCCCAATGGGCCGGCTACTGTAGCTACCACTGTAGCAATTGCATCAAAAACGACGTAGTATTGAATGAGTTTTGAATATATAGATAATTTTCATATATAATAAATATAATATTGTTTAAAAATATATAAAAAAAGCCTGAGTTTGGGTCGGGCTAAGCCCGGTCCTACCCGTTAGGGCCGAAATAGGCCTAATATTTTGGTTAGGGCCCGAACTTAGCCTGGTCGGGCTTTTTTAAACACGGACGTTTGTAAACTATAAGGTGCCGTTTGGTCTGTGAATTTGAAATTTCGGAATTATAAATTCTAAGAAATTTAAATTCTTGAGAATTAAAAATTCCGGAATTTAAAATGCCTACGCATGTTTGGTTGACAGAAATTCATAATATTTTGAAAATCTGTCATTATGTTTATTATTGCAATTTTTTAGGGAGTGACGGATAGGGGTGTAAAAAACCTGACCCGACCCCGATTAAGCCTATTCGGGTCGGGTTACATGGGTAAAAAATTTATTCGGATCAACCGGAGTAAGGGTCGGGTATCGGGTTAAAAAAATTTGGTAACTCAGTTTCGGGTCGACCCGATTGACCCGAATATATCTTTTTTAATATAAATTTTCTATTTAAACGAGGAAAAAAAGTAATTTTATTACGTTTTACTCATATTCGGGCTGACCCGAACCCGAACGAACCCGATCCGAGTTGACCCGAACCCAAACAGACCCGACCCGAGCTGACCCGATCCGAATTGACACGAACCCTACTAACCCGAATTCAAATAGGGTCGGCTTCGGGTATGAAATTTTTAACCTTGACTCGACCCGAATGTGACCAACTTGACCCGGCTAAAGTGACGGATATCCTTTAATTTAAAAAAACAACAAACCAAGAAAAAATAGAACTAAAACAACTAGAAAAAAGTTTATAAAAAAATGTTTTCCATGTAAATGAAAATTCCTCACTTTTTGAAGCCATTTTAATTCCTCTCATTTTGACAATTTATGTAATTTTAAATTCCCTCGTTTGTGTTACCAAACACAATATTTGAAGGAAATTAAAATGCAAATGTCATGAATTTCCCTCAATATACCTCAACCAAACATACCCTAAAAGCCTGAGCTTTCTTCAGCCCGGTCCAAGCCCGGCTCGGCTCGGGCTTTGTGCACCTCTAATTACGGTAGTTCATTAGGTAGGGATGAGCATGCGTACCAAAAAAAAGGGTACGGTACCGGAACCGTATCGGTACCGACCCGTCCCAGGATCGGTTCTCTTTACCCTGTACGATACCGGTACCTTGAAATCACTCAAAAAAATCCAGTATCACTAAAAACGGTACGGTACTAAGACGGGAAGTCCCGAGTTTGGTACCTAAGTACAAAAATATAGTATTTCTAGTAGTAAAAGTATCCTTTGCACTATTTTCTTGCTAGATTAATGCATATATGTGTGAAAGAATTTTGGTATTGTTCTTTAGCAGTATACTAACAATAAACAATAAAGAATGAAGAATTGCTATTTACATTCTATGCATGTTTTCGAGAAGACCAGTTAAAGTACTTATTTAGTTCATATAAGTATATATTTTAGATGTTTGAAATCTGTATGTTTTCATACGTAAAGAGAGCCTTGTGATGCTACCATTTTTTGGACAATTAGCAGCAGTTAGGAATATTTTACATGTTTTTTTCTAATGATTTGTATATCAGTTATTGCACATTTGCACACTTTAATACTGAAAATGAGTATGGATTCACGGATTAATTTTTTTTAGATTATCTTTCATACTAAACGGTATCATTTCGGTTTAGTACTGGTTTACCCGGTACCGGTACCGATATACTCCTCGGTTCCGGGATCGGGACTACACATTTTGGTCGGAAAAAAAAACGGTGCCGATACGGTACCAAAATGGTACCGTGCTCATCCCTAATTATACCTAATGTCATTAGGTATAATGAGTACAAAGAAGCTGTTGGCAAAAGATTTTATATGCAAAACAAAGATTGGAAAAGAAAAACAACCTTTGTTGAATCGTATTTGAGTAGAAGGATTGACAAAGAGAAATATTATCTTACTATTAAGTTTGCAGGCAGGATTATGATGGAAGCAATGCAGGGTAAAATGGGGTAGTTGGGTCAAATATTCATCTACTCCATTACCTACATTCATACATCATGCTTTGTAAGTTTGGTTATGATTGTGACACTATTTTTGTTATTTAGAAATGGTCAACTTGGTAATGCTCCATAAACATTCAACATCCAATAAACATCTCTTTTATAAAATCACAGAACACAAATCACCATCATACAATAACTTTGCATCAATACTTTTGCAAAAGTTCTTAACTAATACTATAACATAAGATTTAAAGGTAGTTACAAAGTTTTCCAGTACAAGAATTTAAAAAGGCAAAGCCTATTGCAGTCTTGCAGATTTAACTGTATCAGCTAGTGTAACAGATTACAAGAACATGTGCGGGTACAAAGCCTAGAATTTCATTCTAATTTTGCAGGACGGTATAATCGAGAGGCATTAAAACACATGGGATTTAACATTAGAGGAATTTAGTTGAAATGGCATAAAGCATACTTTACTCGTAATAGCAAAGCATAAGTCTCCTTGAGCACATAGTAACATATGGTTTTGGAGTTGTTAAAAATAAGTAGCTAGTTTCTCAAACTTCAGAGCATGTTCCAACATCCATATCGCCTTCTGCTGTCAGATGATGAGCACACCTGGATACACATGGTAACAACTCGTTTCTGAAGTTGTTCAATATAAAAAGCTTGTTTCTGAAACTCTGAAACTCCTGAATACATTCCAGCATTCATAACGCCTTCTGCTGTCAGATAATGAACACTCCTTGGTATATCTAGTAAAAGCAAAAGACTTGTTAACGCACATAGTAACAGCTTGTTTCTGAACCTCATGAACAGTGCTGTCTGCTAGCAGATGATGAGCATCCCCTTGAGTAATTGTGGAATGACCCATGTAGGACGTTTGCTGCAGATATCAGGTCAAATAGACATCCTTGTTATTCTGAAATTTCCGAGAAGTCGAAAGATCTTCTGCAGCTCCATCAAGTCTCCGAGAGAGCAAGAAAGAATTAAGCTTCTGAAACAGATGAAACAAGCAGTATCAGTAACCGATAAAGTATCCGACATATAAATATCACAAAAAACAAACAAATCATAATCATGATAAACAATTAAAAACTATCTTGAACGATAAAAGCTTCTGATCCTGCAATATAATATCTTAAGACATCCAAATATTAGAAAAGATAACAAATAGAAAGCAATACTACAAAAAGAACATAAAAATTGCTTCCTGCAAGAGGAAACAAAGTTTAGATATCTTAAAGAAACTCAAGTGACTATCACTTTCACCTGTTCTGACGTAGTCTATTCCTGTCAATTAAAACTCCCAAAAAGACGAGATAGATGCAGAGTTAGCATGTGAAAGATTTAATCGCTAAAATAGGCCAGACTTAAACGCTAACAATTGAATCTGAAGAGGGTAGATTGACATAAAACACTGAAGCAAATTCTTAGTCAAGACTAATGCATAATAATGTCAACTCCTTGCTTAATAGCCGAGTTGTAAAGTAGCACTACATACATTAGATCCGAATATAAGTTATTCCTACAAATAAGGCACGACATCAAGGTCGGCATTTAGGTACTTGCATAAAGTTTCAGAATCAAGAGTTCTCCGGGTAAAACAAAAAAGCAGAAACACAACATCAACGACTCGAAAAGTTAATACTTAATACGCCTAGTTAATATCCATGCCATCTCCAACTTGGCTGCAGATAGGAGAAACCGCTGCAAAAGACCTCTCGAAAGGAGAAGGATGAAACTGGCCACTCCTTCTGCGCTTAAAAGCACAGCTCTCCGGAGGCGAAGAAGAGGAAGACGTACTCTCCTCTTCGAGCTTCCTTCTAACACCTTTGACAGCATGCGTTTCCGCTTCAGTTAAAGGAAAAAGTTGACGGGTGACTCTGCAAAGCGAGTTATGATTATCATACAAAATTCTCTGGTTACAATTTTTGTCACAGATGTGTGTGAGGCCAGTTAGTTTGCAGCGAAACATGTTCCCACACACATGTTCATTTTGACATTTCCAATCGCACTTGTGAACGTTATTGTTTGGCCCATCTTGGCCGCCTAGTATACTCGACAGATAAATAACATTTGTAGGCACTTCTACCACAGATTTACCAAATACCTCCATTGCGTCCATCTTCAAATCGCAACGTCTGTCTAATACTCTCTCCTAATCGCCTAGCCCCTTCGTTTCTGCACGATTGGGCAAATTATTACTTATCGATCATTTACGACCCTAACTAATTTCTACAGATCTACACATTTATTACTAACAAAATTAGGCATAATTATATTCCTAAATCAATCTCACACTCAGAAACCTAAATTCAAAAAAAAAATGCATTCATACCAAACACATCCATAAACATACAACAATATATAAAATATACTATGAAAAGTGGGGCCTACATACGATTCATATGATACAGAGCAAATTATTATAAGGAATAATAGGAATTAACAAGAATTAGAGGTTAATTTTGAAGAGATTAATAAGAATTAATCCTGGGGGAAAAACTAACCAATAATAATGGTTGACCTAATAAAATGAAAAGTAAGGAAGAAAAAAAGGCAAGAAGAGTGGGGAATGAGAGTATGGTATTTATAGAAGAGTGTAGAGAGAGAAACACTCGCATATGTACGTGAACGTGACATTGTCATGTGACTCATGTGAAGGAAATGCAAATGAAATTAAATGCTAATTAAATTGCGGTGAAATGCAAACAAAGTAAATTTCACCTTCCTTGTTGACCTTAACATCTTCTAATTATAAGTTGACCCGACCTCCTCCTTTTGGTCTTCATCACTCGTCTAAGATTTATTTGAGAGACGTTTGAGAGATTCATTTGAATAAGGTCATATTTGACTGTTTGGAAAAAAGTGTAAAGCTACAAAGCCACAATTAAAATAGACTTTAATGTAAATTAATATATTGCCGCTAAAATAATGTGTTTCTATATTTAAACCATATGTTTTTATTTGATCTTGAGACGGAAAAATGTATTTAAACTTGAAGGATCAAAAAACAATAAGAAGAAACAAAAATGCCAAACTTGAAATGCATTATTGTTAGGGTGTTGAAGAGGTGCCCATATTGATTTGTGACACCCTCTTCAATTACATTTTTTGCTCCGTATGATAATTGTTAGTAGGAAAAGACAATTTTTTACTATTTTTCTTCATATTTTATATATTTTAATACTTTTGATTTATCAAATATTATATTTTATGTTCCATGCTTTTAGTTTTGCAGTTTTATAATACAAAAAAAATTAGGGGTACCATTATTCATTTAGGAAAGTATGAATAGCTAACCTTTTATTGTTAATATACTTATATGATAAAAGAAATGTTATTATAATTTTAATGGACATAAAAACTATTAGAACGTATGCGTTATGTTAACTGCTTGTTAGAAGTGCCTCGCAGGAAGGGTGCTTTCCCGTGGCAACAGAAAATCAATATTTAAAAACTCAAAAAAACATAAGAAAAAAAAAAAAAAGAAAAAAAAAAAATAAAAAAAAACAATTTGAAAAAAAAACCTCCAAATAAAAAAAAAAAAAAAAAAGAAACACAATAAACAACTAAAAACACGGACAACACATCCTAAGCCTACTAACACAACGCACCCACCATAAACCACACACACACCCCCCGACAAGCCCACCCCTCCCCCACCCCCCACAAACCCCCCCCACACCTCACCCCCACCCCCGCCCCCCAAACTAAAACCCCCCCCCTACGATCCCCCCCCCCAGATATAGACCCTATACAGCTCCACACAACCTTACCCCCCACCCCCCAACCACCCCCTCCCACCCCCCCCCCTCACCGCTAGCCCCCAATCCAACCCCCCGCAACCCACCCACCCCCCCACCCCCCCACTTAGACACCCCCCCACTCCCCTCCCCCCCCCCCACACCCACCCCTCCCCCCCTCCACATAACCTACACCCCCCCCCCCGACCCCAACCCAAACACCCCCCCCCCCACCACCACCCCCCCCCCCCCCCCCCCCCCCGCCACCCCACCCCCCCCCCAAATCACCACCATACCATCTAAATCAAAGGACCCAATAAGCAACCCCAGAGTCCCATCCACTCAACCTTGAAAGCCCGAATTGCTACATACCTCACATTATCCACCCCACCTAAGAGGGGTGGCACAAGAACCGACCATGTCTACACCAGTTGCACACGTGTTCAAATCGAGACCGGAACAAAGTATAAAAAATATGTAATTGTGTTGACTGGTGCCCAAATTGAATTTGTTCACCCACTTCAATTACATATATTGTCTCCGACTTATAATTTGAAAGACGGAAAAGACAGTTTTTTTTACTATTATTCCATCTAATTTTAATATATTTTAATACTTTCGACTTAATCAAACATTATATATAATATCCATGCTTTTAGTTTATGCAGTTTTATAATTTAAAAGAATGAAATAATTGTTTAGGGGGTTTTATGAAAATAAAGAGGTGAGTGGTGTTATTTGGTGTTATGATTAGGGGAGTGGTGTTGGTGTTGGTGTTGGTGTTATGCTGATGTGACGCTGACGTGGCAGCAAAAACTTGGTGTTGCCAAGTTACTACACCTGAGGCTCTTAGAAGTGCCTCGCCGGAAGGGTGCTTTTCCGTGGCAACAGAACGCTTAAGAGTCCCCCCCTCCCGCCTGGGGGTCTAGTCTATTACAGAAACATTATATAAAATATAACGTTAGATTCTATTAAGTTACGATGTTTTTGTGGATATATGATGTTTATTTGTGAATAAAGACAGAGTAAATTTTCTAGGGAAAATTCTTTAAATAGCTCGGTCGTTTAAAGTGTACTAGTATATTTTTTTGCTAGAAAAAAAACATGACTTCTCAAAATAGACTAGGTGACTAGTCGCTCAAATCGCCTAAATTAAAATCTTGACATGTGTTCCTTGTATGTACTTTTTGTGTAAGTACTTTTTTAGAATTTTTTTAGACGACCTATTAACATGTACTTTTTGGCGACTTTATTTTGTCTTTTACTAAAAAAATAGTCAAAAAAAATTTCTAATCAAGTGGTCCTTACAAAAATTAGGCGACTAGTGGTCTGGTCTGTTTTGTGAAGTCATGTTTTTTTGTCTAGAAAAAGGTACACACTTGGAGCGACTTGACTATTTAGAGAATTTTCTCTTTTCTTGTTTTTGTTAACGGCAAAAGATAATTATATAAATAAAAGGCTGCTAGCAAGGCGCTAGAAGTCAGAAAAGTACAAATACAATACTAGAAATAGGCAAAAAACCTAGACTAACATCTTCCCAAGACTTTACATAAATGTCTTTTTGTTTTGTATGCTGAGTAAGTGTCTGAATCATTTTTCTATTAAAATACATGTGACTTAATTGAAAAAGCTATGGGTATGTTGGCAAAAATAGTTGTAGCAGTGAGCAATGGCAGTGAACAGTGACAGTGAGCAGTAGCTGTATTTTTTATAAAAACGTTTGGTAACATAGCTATAGTTGTAATTATAATGTGTAAAACAGCTCATGAATGCTCAAAGCTATCAAATGTTACTTCATGGAGCGTTGAAAAATGAGCATTCCGAAAAGATAGATAAAGCTACTTGCTGCTTGCCAAACGAACATTAAAATTTACAATGCTCAATGCCCACCGCTCCTAAATACTTCTAAAAGCTCTTCACCGAACACACCTTACACTTTCACCAATTTTTTTCCTTTTCGGTCATAGTTTTAAATTAAGTTCGCAATATATACAAATCTTTGTTGATTTACCAGGTTAAATAATTTGAGCAATGATAAAGAGATTTAACATATATACTTAAACTCATGTCTAATTCATTAACAATTTGACACATTATTCAATTATCTTACTCTAAATCTTCACTTTTAATTTTTTCATGTGTTGTCGTCTTGTTCTTAGGCATGTTTTTAATCATGCATTTTAAGCATGACAATAATTTTTCTAAGTAACTTTTTAGTTTTAAAAAATTAAGTTAAAATCAAGCAGTGTTAACTACTTCTATGATACTTTAAATGTTCACTTTGACTTTTTGAAGTCTTTACTTTTCAACTTTGACTTTAAATTTTTTTTTTTGTTATGTAATACTTGATGCAAAATATATGAATAGATTGAGTTTTAAATGTATTTTTCATTGGTATAACTTTCATCAAGTATTACATAGCACAAACAAATATATTTAAAGTCAAAGTAGAAAAAAAAGACCGCAAAAATCAAAAATGGACATTTAATATGAAACGGAAAGAGTATTAAACTTTTGTTTTGTACTGTATATGGTTTAAAGGAAAATGGATTCAATGAGAAGAATGTGAAGAATTTCTAGCTATATATTTAAATAATAAAGAAAAATTTAAGAAAAAATTATTTATATTTGTAAATGCATCTAAATTCTAAAAATTGTGATTATTTCTTAAATTTTTTTTCTTTTCATCTTAACTCTATGGTTCAAAACATGTTTTTATGGATAGAAAATTATGTAGTCAATAATACTACTAGCATTCTACAACGTTATTGATGTTTCCAAAGGCAAATGTTTTTTTTTCCTTTCCGCACAAAGATTTTGTCCGGATCCATTTGATAGCAATTATTACAAGATGTTTTAAAAATTGCTTTATTCTTTTGTTTTGTATCAAGTGAACTTGTTTGAAGGACCATGCACAAGGAAATAAAACACCGTTAATTTTATCGTGGGAGCGGATCACACGATTGAGACTCCGGCGTGAGAGTAAATATATGGTTTTTAGGGAGTAATCGAATGTAATTAGGGTTTTTCAGATACATGTATTGATGACAATTGCGTTTCTTTTATAGGACTGTGAAAATTAATCCGTTACGGGTTTTCTATATACTTTCAGGCCCAAGATTTCCAGGACCCAGGACTTATCGTAGGATTCAAAACTATCCTACTGATTTAAATTTATAAAGTAAGCATTAAGAAGATAAAGTGTGAGAAATGTTATTTTTATTCTTCTCGCATAAAAGAGTAACTTGTGAAGATGGTCGCGAAACCCTCGAAAAGGAGTGCGGTAGTCGTGACCCACAGGTCCAGGAGGCCGTGACCGCGATGGGTGGGCTGGAGGCCCATTATAAGCTACTCTAGCTCCTATTAGTTTGAGTGGGCAGTCTCGGTCGTACTATACGTCATCTGTCCCCCCTAGTATAGTAGTCAGTAGCGCCGTGGTTGTGTTCCGCGGTCGGCGGTTGCTAGTCTACAAGCACCTCGACCTTCCTGAAAACAACTACTTCCGACGACCGTATGTTGAGCCTCACAGCGTAATAATTAGGACCCCTTTATCAAGTACGGTGGAAAACGCTTAATGATGGGACTTGCGGGACCCACCACCGTGTTCACCTTCTCTTTAATCGATAACCATCCAAAAAGTTAAGTGGAGGACAGTGTGTTCAAACATCCAAACAAGCACAACTTCTCGTGGACATAGTGATAATTTAGGGCAATCGATCACTGTGCATGTTCCACAATTTTCAAATCAAACCGCCATACAGCCGCATACGTCACTTATTTCCATGGAATCCCATCACCGCAGGTTAGTACACCACGCCCCTTTGTAAAACTTGATTAAAGATATGGGTACGGGATACAATACAACTAGGTGGACGTTTGTATCAATCATCTCCGGAGGATATCTCCTAGAAATCACTCGAGAAGTATGGTTATACCAGGAGGCGCTTACACCCTGAGTTGCTGGCCCAGTGGAAAACCATGTGGACTTTTCGGGAGGGTTAAAGTCGGGTGTTTACACCAAGTTTTTTGATTTTTTTGCAAACTATAGCTATCCCCCCTTTCACAATTTCCTCTTCAGACTTTCTTGGTATTACAAATTTCATCTGTCACAATTGTCAATGATAGGCGCGAACAAAGTGAGTCACATTGAAATCAACTGCCGTGTCCTGAACATAATCCCCACACTGAATCTATTCTACGTTTTCTACGTTCCTTCCTATAACTCGGGGTGGATGTCGTTTAGCAGGTGACCGGGGAAAAATACCCCACGGTGCTATACAAAGCCGCTTGACTCGTTGAAGAACTGGAACAATCGATTCTTCTGGGTGGACGAGAGGATATTCCCTACCGTCGTGGTGTGGCGCACAAGCGCCCCAAAGGATGGGATGCCACCAGCAGACTCATATTCTTCGAGTGGGAAGTGACAACTGTGTAACACACGCCGTTGACCGCCTTATCCAAAAACAACTAGAAGTCCTACTATTGCCTAGTTAGGGTCCGAGTCGCGAAAACTACCTTTCTATGGAGGATGCGTGTAGCCCACATTCCTCTTTGACGTATGATGGGGTGGGTGTTTTATAAACTGCTTGTTCCTTCTTTATTTCATTCATGAAGTTACTAAACATTTCCCTTATGTAAATGCAGAGAAAGGGACTTAGTTTAGAATTTGCGGATCAGTGCCCTGAATCCCCTTCTAAGGTTGGGGTGAAGATCGGGGTCCGATCTCGTGTTGCCCATAAGGTGTCGCTACTAACTGTCACTGCCAGCCGCGTTATAGAAATGGAGGATACGGGCATGGCGTCGAAATCCTCAAGGACACCATCCGTCCTAGAGAAATCATCGTTGGATTTGCCAATGAAGACCCACCCCAGACAATTGCCGAGAGGGTCGGGACGAAAGGTCAGTCAGGATGGAACTGTTCACGGGAATAATCCCATCTGGTAATGGACATTGCAACGACCGCGGAGGTCGAGCCAGAAACAGGTCTGGAGGAATAGGTGGCCACCATGGGGGCCCCCTGTGAACAAAAGGCGAAAGCAGATGCGCCTCAAAAGAGTTAATGATGAGGCGGAGGCGAATACGCCGCCTAAGGTGTTGAGGAAAGATCATGTGTCCAGCCCAAGCCTACACAGTGCCTTACTGAGGATAATCCCGAAAGGCCTCAAACGGGTTTAGGTGCGGGCTCCATCTCCTCCACACCTGTTGCACAGGGCGCTCCAACTGTTACGAAGAGTGTGAGTGACCCAGATCCTCTGTTGTACGCGAAACCACAACCGTACCCGAGCACAAGACAATTGTCCAGGAAGTGATTCAGTCCTAACTTGTTCCTTGTTATTACGTTGTTGTGCGAAGTTATAGTAAATAACAGTCATTTGTGCCTCACAGTATAATGTGAATGCAAGGTCTTCCAGGGGAACGTCTTTACGAGATCCTCCACCGAATTGATGTTGCTGACTACCAGAGGTTAAAACGTATAGTTTTCCGTGGGGATGTTGCAGTCGGCGAGTAAGGAAATCGTACCTTCTGTCTCTCCAGTCGGTGGTCACCAGGGTTGGTTTCTATCAAACGGGGAAAATGGGGCTAGGTGACTAATGGCTGTCGATTTGGTAAAACCCTGTCGCAGTGAACCTTGGACCTTGTGGGAATATGTCTTTGTGCCGCCGGGGTTTGTCTCTTTGTTTATTGATTTGGGTGTTGGTAGTAGTACGGATCAACGTAGGTAGTTGAAGTGGTCTTGAATTGAAGCTATTTTTATGGCGTTTAGTAGAGGAGTGAAGTGGTGGGTTGGGGACTTGAAATGAGATTTGTTTATATTTTTGAAGGAAGGCTGGTGTCGTGTGGAAGGGGTGGTGTGCGTGGTGTAGGGGCTCATGGGGAGGGGGTTTACATTTTTTTTTTTGATTTCTAAGAGTGCATTGGTTTTTGAGTTGGAGAGTATTGGCTCTGTATTTTTTTGGGGGATTGGGTGTGAAGGGTTTTTGGGAATTGGCGGCTAATGTTCGGTGATCGTGGTTTGGGCTTAGGGAGGGAGGCGTGACTAAGAGCGGAAAGGGGGCAAAGGGGCAGGGGAGCGTGGGGCATCTATGAGGGGGAGGTTTGCGGAGAGGGGGTTCCTAGTCTGGGGGGAGTGAGGGGGTGTCTATCAGGAGGGTGTCGAGGGTCGGGAAGTTCTGATAAATTTAGTTTTCAAGCACCCCAAATGGGAGGTGTGAGGTGGTGTGGGGGATCCGCTTGATATTGGAGATGAGAAGGCTGAATATAGTTTTTTGGGTGGGTTTTTTTTTTGGTTTTTTTTTTGGGTGTTTTATGTTTTGTGTAGGGAGGGACTTTTTTGTTGTGCTCAGTTTTTTTTGTTATTAGGGTTTTATGATGTTTTTTGGGTTGAGAGGTGGTTCGGGGAGGAGTGGGTTTGTGGAGATTGGGTTCGGGGTGTGGGTGAGTTTTGCGTGAGCAGTGGTTGTTGGGGTGTGGGGGTTAGTGATGGGCGGGTAGTGTGGATTGGGAGGGGGGTTGTGGGTATTGGTCATGTGGAGATTGGGGGTAGTGTGAGTGGGGTTGTCGTTTCCTTGATGATCACATTTCACGCAATGTAGCCACATATAGCGATCACCTAGGACTTGAGTGGTTTATGTGTTGTTTTTAAGGTGGTTTTTTGTGAATTTTGTTTGTTTAAGTGGGTTTTTGTGGGGAGGGTCATTTGGGTCGGGGGGGGGCCATGGTTTGCGCGGGGTGTTCTGGGTGGTTGTGGGTTTTGGGTTTTTGTTTATATTTTTTGTTGTTGCTGTCTAATTTCGGTGTTTTTTTTGTTCTGGTTTTTTGGTTTGTGATCATGTTTGTTAGAGATGTTTATTTTTTTTCATTTTTTTTTTTTTCGTTTTGTGTTGGTATTTTTATTTATATTATTTCTCTTATTTTTTCTTTTTTTTATTTTCATAGGTTGGGGGGGGCCTGGGGGGTAAGGGGGTTGCATGTTGGGGGCTAGTGGGGTGGTGGGTGGGTGGTGTGGGGTTTGGTATTTGTTTTTTGTTTTGTGGGTGGGGGGAGGGGGGTCGTGTGGGGGGGTGATGGGGGGTCCGAGTAGTGTGGAAGGGGTTGTTGGTTGTGATATCCCTTCAACCACAAAATTTATCTATTACATTCGGGGTATGGAGGAGTTTGGTTGGTGAGTTAAAATTGAACTAGAATATTGGAGATAAATTGGATAATAAATTTCGGGGTGCGATGAAGGGGTGGGGCGGGGGGGTTGGGGTGAGTTATAATTATAAAATATTTAAGGGGGTAGGGTTTTGTGAGAGGTGTGTGGTTGGATGTATTCGGAGAAGGGAGAAAGTGCGGGGGGTGGGGGGTGTTGAAGTTCTGAGATGGCAGATGAGCTTTTGACAAAGATCTATAATATAGCGAACATACCAAGGAACTAAAGTGTTTGGAAGCATCCTCAACAGAGTACATCAGAAGAAACTTAAGATTTGATGGTAAATCATAAGTTTAGGGGAGGATTATTGAGAATTTAGAACTTCTAAACTTAGCACTGCTGATAATTAGTTAGTACTGCTAGTACATTGTTAGTTCTGCCAGTTATAGTTAGTACTGCTAGTTGTATATTTAGTACTGTCATATATAGTTAGTACTGCTTAAGTGATATGCATGAGTTATATTTGAAATAGATATGAATGATCACTTAACGCGTTTTGTAAGCCCATTAGGGTTTTCTTGGTGTATAAAAGGAACCCTTACGACATAGTTAGACACACGAATCCAAGATAGAAAAGTCATAGTTATTAGGCAAAACATATAGTTGTTTTGTGAATCATTCAATATATTGAAAGTTTTGTGAAAGTTCTTGTGTTAACTGTTACATTGTTTCTTCTAGTGTATAAAGATTAGTTTCCGTATAATCTTTATATATTACTCAGGGTTTCTATTTGTTTTAGATTTATCTAAGACAACTTAAGCTTTAACAAGCTAATCTAAGATCTGTAAAAAGAGGATCAACAATTGGGAATTATATTTGAGTTGATAAGATAAAACATATGAAAGATGAAGGACTTAAAAGGCAAAAGAGGAATTCTTCAAAAGATGGAAGATTTTGAAGATTC
>BQNB010122157.1:8540-20334 GCA_026074375.1 Tanacetum coccineum
GGAGTGGAGTAGGGCGAAGAGGAGCTTCGTGACCGAACCACTATAAATCACTGTGTCGGTTTGCATTTTCTTTTACCTTTCGCTTTACTTATTTCTTTACATTTACCGCTTTACTTTTATACTTGCATTGTGCTTATGATTGTGTGAATGGTTATGTATATATTGTTAGTTAAGGTTGTGTACTACTTTGTAGCTAATATTTTGTTTGAGTTTATATTATTAAGATATGTGCTAGTTGTTGTAAAACATATTATCGACACTTTTCATATTATGTCTAACTTGATTGGCGATTTGATACAACAGATTTAAAGTTTTTTAATGGAAACGTATTCAACCCCCCCCCCCCTCTATGGTTTCCACAATTGGTATCAGGAGCCACGTCACTCTAGTTTTCAAAACAAATGGTTTTTAAAATAGAGTACGGTCCATGTATCAAATTACCCATGAAGGGGGATTAAATATGAAAAGTGTTTTGTTGCTTGATTCGTACTAGTTTTGTTGTTAAGATATACTTCGTATAATAGCTTGAAGGAAAATCTTTTAAAAATAGTTTGGAAATGTCAATATATATTTTCTAGTCGTAAGAGTAGAAATGGCGTCTAAAACACATTTTTTATGTGCTGAAACAACTTCTTAAAGTCCTACGTTCTACAATTAAGTCACCAAATGATTTTTTTAGGTGACGGTCCCATAAATGTTAGGGCGGCCCCCAAATATATCTAGGGCCGTCACCTTTATGGGGGCCGTCTGTCTGTTTCAGCATAATTTGGCAAACTTCGAAAAATCATATAAAATCAACCGTAAGTCCGTAGAAGTCGTGCCACCCGCCATTTCGAAGATAATTGAGTCTACTTTCTTTTAAAGGCACTTCCAAGACTTCATTATTAACTTAAATAAGTCAGAAATGCAAAATACTACATAGTGGTCAAAAATTTGAGTTCCGTTTTAACGTAAAACTTGTATTTTACATTTTCCTTTGAGTCGAGCATTTCTAGTTGATGTATCTTTGAAAAATAGTGTATTTGTCTTTTCAAAATATTGATCTTAATTAATTTTTGAAATGGGGAGGAACTATTTTATTTTCAAATCAAATCAAGCTAAGTATACATCGTTATATTTAATACACAAAACAACGACGAATATCCTTATGTGTATGCTAGATGATTATATGTGTTTACTTTTGTTTCAACTTAGTTAATAGATATTAATAAGTAATCATTACTATTTGTAATTGAGCTAATTATATATCTAAACACATGTGTCATGTATGCTATTTGTATGTTACTAGTTTTCTAGATTATGCCTAATAGGAATTACTCTAGATGTCTTGCCTTAAGTTGCAAAATTATTTATGCATTGCATATAAGCATAGATCACTATATCTATAAGTGTTACATAAACATCTTGTAGATCATTTTGAGTGTAGCAACCCACTTAGGAATAAGAGTTTAATAGTTTGTCAAGTGTGTGGAAAAATAATGTCCTAAGATCATATGTTAAAACCCATCATTAAAATATTTTCAACACATTATCTCTCTTCTAACAAAATGTCTAAATATTTTCATCATCTTGCGTTGCTTGACCTCGGATTGGTTAAACAAAATAAAATATTGTATTAATACATTGGTAATTAAATAAAAGAAAATATATTTTTTAAAACTTGTGTTGTGCTTGCATTTGTTAACAACACATACATTATTATATTATTTTTATATAAAGTATAGTATTTTACAAATAGACGGTGCTTGTTGTTAAAAATGGTTAGGAATATCATTTATATACTATAAAAATGTCAAAAACTATGCATACTATACATATCAACAAATGGTTTTTTGCACAAGCAAAATATATGACAATCTTGAAGTAAGAAATAAACTTGTCATTATTCTATCAACCTCACCTTTCAAACTAGGCTTTAGGATTAGTGGAAATACACTATGAAAATTTATTTGTCTTCCTTTAAAAGAGTGTTCTGTGTAGGGTCAGAAGATTTCGAATATATATCAAATCATTATTCAAAACTGATGATTGATGTTATTATTGAATCTATTTTGACAAGTTTGAGTTTATGGACAAGAATGAATTATTTTTGCCTAGATTTAAGATTATATCAAAAAATAACAAGTGATATTATTCTTAAACCTACATACTCAATTACACTCGATTGATATGAAATATCGACATTCCCTTTCCAAAGACGTAAGATTATGCATCGGATCATAATTACACTTGTGTAGATGTTGTCATATTGTGTCTACTTGTCAATAGTTGTAGTTCAAATATTTGGCAGATATATGCATAAAATAACATATGAAGTAGGAATTGCACGACTTGAATGTTTTTGTCCAAAAATATTCAAGTAAATTACCTTGCAGGCAATTGGTAAAGTCGTCATCTCCGAAAAGACAAACATGTGCAAAATGCAAACAATTTATAACTTTCTTTTACTCAAACAAGTTCAAAAGCACAACTCAAACTAAACTATCTTTTATCAAAAACTCTCTCTTTCTTTATCCAATAAGCAATAATATTTCTTCTTTACTAATGAGAACCTTTAACCATCTAAGGTTAGGATTTGGAGAATTGAACATATTTTACAAAACCGATTTTGTGTGCTTTCTTTCAATAGGTGATCGTAAGAGGATTTTGAATATGAAGAGATTATTTATTCAATACGTAATCAATCTTACTATTCAATCTAATTATAAACTTGGAATATGAACATGAAATCAAGATTAGGATTTATCTAGATCATAGAAATATTAATCAAATGACCATAGATATTTTCCGAGTCTACACGTTTAACCACCCTCGGTTATTACATGAAATCACGAAGTCGATTGTAAGACAACAAGATTAGTCATCAAATTGTAACTCACACTTGCAATGAAGATGTCTCATTGAGTCTAAAGTGTTCAAATATTGTGTTATTAGCTATGGTCAAATTATACATGTTAAACTAAACACGCTCTAAGTAGGATTGACGACTTATGAATTATTATCAGGAAACTTATAAGTACTCCAACTTGATAAGGAAGACTTGGATGTCATTTCCGAAAAATTAAACCAAGAACCCTTATTACTAATATAAGTTTCTCTTAATAAGCTAACATCAACACCATCTCCCAAATAATAGAAAAATGATCCTTGCCCAAATTTGGCACCTCCACAGATTGATGGATCCTTCGTCCTAGATTCATCTTCGATTTAGGTTGAGATCCAGCCATAGGGAATTAGATTTAAACGTCTTCCTCTTTGTGAAATCTCTTGTACTTAAAATTCCAAACACAAATGTAATAACCTTTAGTAAATCATCAATATTATATAAAGAACATTCACTAAGATTATTGAGGTTAAATAACCTTATTAGAATTCTTTCATAAAAGGACAGTGCAAAGGTGCATCTTTGAACACTCTCATTATAGGGATAAATTTTACACAGTGTCATTCCGTAAGTATTACTCTTTGTTCTAGATGACTCATTCTCTCTTAAATACAACTAACTTGGTTACTCTATCATTTAACCTTAATAAGTCCTACAATGTTAATTAGGATTATGCGAAACCAGGAATTCCAAAGCATGTTAGTGAGTTCATGTTAGGCCTCTATGATAAGATAATACAAATTTTATCTTTTGCTACACTTATAGGCAAATATAGGAATTCTATTTTGTCTAACATGAGAATGACTACTGGAGAATCTATTGCACAAAAAATTCAATTTGACCTAATGGTTGAATTGCTTCCAAGAGTGAAGTTGGGTTAGTGGTATAACCCGTAAAAATGATCATGTTTAGCCTCAATTGAGCGTCACTTGTGATAGTCTTATATTCATTCTCTAATTTGATTTAAATGGCTCTTCCTAAATATGCCTAATGATAGTCTACATCGATAGAAGAATTGTATTTCATTAGGAGTGCACTCTATTTTACGGTAAGCTAAGTTTGTTAGGAATTAGGTTTCTCCTTAGTCATCTAGACTATATGCATTTCACATATGTGCTTTGAAGTTTCAAGATGATAACGTGCTCCCACGTAATGCAATTATATGCTTTCATGTTTATCTTAATGCTCGACGTTTATTTGCTTAGCTATGGAATGCATGTTTATTATAAAGGCGTTTTGTCTTTTATCTTAGTAATTAGATAAAATTTCTTTTAGTTTATCGTAAAATGGACACTTGCTTAATTTGCTAATGTAAATAGCTTACCATGTGTACATGATGATTACATTTAAATTATCATGTTTTTGTTTGCGTCATCTTGATGATCTTAATGTTAATTGTTGCCACTACACTATGTTAGTTGATAATGACAAATAAGGTTTAGATGTCATACAGTCTTACGCATTAATCTTGTTGATTATTGTGTTGATGCATGCTTAGATAAACTTACATGCTTATATCTATATGTCTTATACATCTATGTATATATTTTCTCACACTAGAATATCTTTCTTCGCGTCTGAGTCACTAATCTAAATTTTCAAAAGAGTTGCAAAATGGTCTTAAATCTCTTAGAGTCTTCACTCACACACTCCTTTGATCATCGTCTCGCTTTCTTCCAAACCATCTACTCTTTCGTCAAGTAAAGCTTAGATACAAATCTAACGCTCCTCCAAGTAGGTTTGACAACTTAAATATTTCATCCGAAATATTCAAGTATCTTTAACTTGTGATTGCAAACGTTAAAGGTCATATCCGAAATGCCCTATTCAAGACTTGTAACTACTTAAGTTAAAACATTCTTTTCTCTTCGACGAAAACATTCTTTCTCTTCGACGAAAACATTCTTTTCTCTTTGACGAAAACATTCTTTTCTCTTCGACGAAAACATTTATTATCTTCGACGAAAACATTCTTTTCTCTTAGACGAAAACATTCTTTCTCTTCGACGAAACATTCTTTCTCTTCAAATAAAACATCCTTTCTCTCCGATGAAAACATTTTTTTTATTCGACGAAAACACTCTTTGTCTTTCGATCACACCTCTTCCTTCTCACTCAACCACGCCTCTTCAACCATAGAGATGGCTAATCTCTTTCCTCTCATATTCCTGTACCACATTTATAAGACAACCGTATGCCTCATCATGTGATTGTTCTATGAACATTCGCAATGCTCAGGAAGAGCTACATAACTTTTTGAGTATAGTTTATCGTACACTAACAACCATCCGTCTTGACATTGTCAAGCTCGTCGTCTCTATCTTTGTTTGTTTTCTTTATTATTATTATTATTATTATTATTATTATTATTATTATTATTATTATTATTATTATTATTATTATTATTATTTTCGCGTACGAAACACACCGAAGATATGTCACCATTTCCTTCGGGACAATGTCCAAAAGGAAAACATCTCCATCGAAAAGGTTGCGTCTGAAGATAACCTCGCCGACATTCTTTCTTTACCCCTCAAGCGTGAGTCATTAAATTATCTTCGTCAAGGTTTAGGAATGATGGAACACATTCCATAAATCGTTTTTTTCTTATTTTTTCTCTAGTTTCGATTTCTAGTCCGTGTTCCATTTCGTGTCATGAATCTTAACTTTTTCTTCCGAAGTACTTTAAGTATTTTTAATTAGCGAAATGAAAATTAAAATGTCACTCTTTTTGAAAAATTTGTCAATTTCCCCAAACATCCCTCTTGTTGGCGGTCCGGCGGCCCCCAGATATGTCTGGGACCGCCGGCAGCAGGCATGTGACATGTGTCATCTTTTTTTAATCATAAAATGAACACCCTTTCTCTCTTTTTCTTCTGCTACAAGCTAAAGTCTACTCTACACCCAAACCTATGCCCAATACTCTTTAAAGAATCTTGGGTCATATCATATCCCAACACTCATAAGCGTCTTTGCTTATGTTGTCAAAAGTCAAGTGAATTTTATAATGAATTGCGTCTCATTCTCAAACTCAATCCTTACAATCAATATACTCACAATCTACCACTACACATTAAATCCCCTCACTTACAAACCTTGGTCCTCACATCTCGCATACGTCTTATCTCAATTCATAGATGATTCTTCTCACTTCTAAACGTTCCTTTTCACTTCTAATGAGTCTCCTCATCTCTAACGTTTCTTCTCTCTTCTAATAGTCTTGTTACTATTAGAATTACTCATATATCCCTTGACAACTTAATTATTTCATCCGACATATCTAAGTAATTTGCGAAATGCAAATGTCACTCCATCGCAAAACTTTCTACTTTCTAGAAAGTGAAGAACATAAAGATGAATTAATCTTTTATAATGTGATTAAGTCACCAATTGGTGAGGGGGGGGGTTTCTCTCATCATTCTTCCACCATGAAAGAACTACCTCATTTCACATCCTACCTTTGTTCCTCAACATTGTCAATCAACAAAACACCAAACAAACCTTTGAATTCCCAATCATTTACTTTTCTCTCGATAGGATCATCTGCACATCAATTGTTAGTGCAAATGATATATCAATAATTTCTATCAACCTCTCGTCAACACGTTCCTTCTTTAGTATCGCTCATCCTATCCCACCTTTCGGCTCTATGGAATCATTTTCATTCACACCCAAGAGCACATCGTCTCCATCCTCGTTATATTTTTCTTTATATTCTTTTAAAGAATATATATATATATATATATATATATATATATAGACATATTTTGCCATGATATTAAGTGTCATTCGACTACTTTTAAAAGGCCATTCTCATAATATTTTTATGTGAATCACTAAACGAATCTCATTCTCGTTTATTAAAAGTTGGTCTAATCTTTCTCTGTAAACATACATCTCGATTCTTTTTATTTCATCATTTAGGTTGTTTTTAAAATAATGACTACCTGTGTCTAGTTTCTACTTCTCTTTCAAAGTGTCATACTTTAGAATAATAAAACCTAAAAGTGCATGTCTAGCTACCCACTAATGTTTTGCTATATGTAGATGTGCACTTGTCTACTAACTTTGTTTTGTAGCACAACAATATCTTGATTCCTTGGTTCCTCAAACAAAGGGGGGCATACACCGAGGGGAAGCACTTGCAAGCGCTCTACTCATTTAAATTGCATCGAACTTCTTGAGCATCAATGGTAATTTATTTGATCCATGGATTCGGTAGAGTCAATATACAATGAATGATATTATCATGGGGATGCAATGAGCAAGGGGGAGCTAAGAGATATATGGGTAAATATCAAGGAGTTGGTTAAACCGTGATGATAGAAGACTTCACTGGGATGATGCAAGCTCACCTTTATAGGAATATAGGATCGGGGATTGTGAAATATGATGAAGGGCTCATTCATACTCCAAATACTTCACCTCATCCAAGAAACACAAAACCACCTCAACCGAATTTCTCATGTTGTCTTCTCATTCCTCCAACCAATATACTTGGATCACCTACCTTTTCCTCATTCCTTCATCCTATACACTTAAAGTACCTACCTTCTTCTCTTGCCCACTTCTTATCTCTCTTAACCTTTCTAAACAAACCAAGGAACACACAATCACCTTTATCTTTATTTATCATATCTTCTCCTCATACCTTAAACCTATATACTCGGAGCACCCATCCTCTTCTCATTCCTCCAACATATATACTCGGAGCACGTACCCTCTTCTCATGTCTTCTTATAAACATTATATGCTCCAATCATAATCCACATTATGCCTTTTTGCTTCGACAAAAGGGAGAGAAAGGAGTGTGTTGATAAAATATAATGCCTAAAAACATTACTAATATTTTTTCACATCTTTACATTTTGATAATCACAAAATATAAAAATTTTAAAACTCTACTATGTGCTATAAGTTTACCATAGTTTTGTCATCATCAAAAAAGGGGAGATTTGTTAGTGCAAATATTAAGATATTTAATCTATCCTCGATTCTCTTTATGTTTGGTGATGACAAAACTGTAACTTGTATTTCATAACGTAAAGTACGCAATTTACTCGTAATCACAAATATCAATGAGTAATGCATAACAACACTCGATGTCTCAAGTCTGCATCAACACCGACATTTGTTTGCACCCGATGTAAATCACATAAGGTGTGTACAAACAAATTAAACTTGTAGGATGATCAAAGAAAAATATTTTTTCTTAACCATTACATTTCTACAAAAGTATTTTTAACAAAAATAAATAAACACAAAATACTTTTTAATAAAAGAAATGTTTTATTTAAATATAAAATTTGAAATCTTGTTTTCCTCCAAAAAATGGATGCTTCTTACCAGAGATACAACCTTCTCACAAAAGGCAAAAAAGGGAGCGGACGTGAGTCTAGGCGGCGGCCCCTTTATATGGTCCTGGCGGGGTTTCCCCCCTTATTATAAGGGACACGGGGACCGCCAGGTTGCCAGACTGTCAGCTTTCAACTCCTATAAATAGTGGGTCATCTCCAACTGATTTCATAACCCTTTTGCACGAATTTCTCTCAGTTCTTTCTCTCTCTAGATCTCACTAAATCTCTCTAAATCTTTGATCATTTAACTTGTTTAATCTTGTTTAAATGTGATCCAATCTTCTACTCTTTCTTCTTCCCTCAAGTGCAAGAGAAGAACTTCGGTCATCTTCTAAATAATGAAGTTATGTATTCTAGTTAGTCCATTTGTAACATTTGTAACATTTGTTACATATAGATCGAGTCATGTCTTCCAAAATTTAGTAGTGTGTAGTTCCAATTGATGTATATATTTGGTTGGGTTTTATGTGGGTTGGTTTGTTTTTTAGCGCCCTTAAAACACAATGGCGTAGCTTTAGTGGTAGATTGGTTCTAGACTAAGATTAGGACTAGAATCTCTAGCTTTGTTTCAGTAAATAATGTAAGTGACGCCGGGTTTATGTGTTTAGGCCAATAAACACAAGGTTTGTTATGTTGGGTCATTAAATATCATAACGGGTTTGGTTGTAACGAGAAGAAGGACTCGGACATCTAGCTTAGTTGTCGGAAAATAATGTAAGCATGGTATAATGTTTCTCCGACGAAAGGTGAGCTTGTGATTAGTGAAGTACTCTCGAGTTGGATACTCGAAGTGTGGAGTAGGGCGAAGAGGAGCTTGTGAGGCGTACCACTATAAATTATAGTGTTGGTTTGCTTTTCTTTTACCTTCTCTTTACTTGTGTCTTTAACATTTAGCGATTTACTGATTTTCACTTGCATTGTGTTAAGTTTGTGTCGAAGTGTCAGTTGCAGTCATGTTGTGGTAGTCTTGTTGTGCTTGATCTTGTAGTCAACAGTTTGAGTATGGATTTATTGATGAAATGCTCTAGTCATTATATTTTATTATCTATATCATTCTCATATTGCAGTCTAAATTGGATTGGCGATTTGATCAAATGATCTAGTCCTAAAACCTCTTCTGGTGGCGGAAGTTAGGGTACCTATAAATAGGGTGGCCGCCCCCTGATGTACTAGGCGGCCCCCATATATTTATGGGACCGCCGGAAGTGAGTTTTGTAATGACTAATCTAAAGTTTTTTAAAAGGAAACGTATTCACCGCCCTACGGTTTCCACAAGAAGGTCAAGAGATGGGAGTTACAACAAATCCTCTAGTTACGATTCAAAATCCCACATATCCAACATCAAACATAGCTTCTACCAGTCAAACGCAACCAGTTACCCCGTATATCCTGATACACAGGTTGTTGACAAAGCCTTCGTGATGGCGAACTATTCGCAGTTGGAGCCTCTTGTGAGAAAGCAGATGAAAGAGATAAGGTTGAGAGGTGTGACGGCTCGTTTCGAATATTCTAGCGAAGATGTGGATGAGGATATTCAGATGGAAGGACCGCCTGGGTTCCAGTTGCAGCCTTCGACAAACACAGAAATTCAAGCCACACAAAATCTCCCACCTTTGCTACCAGCTCACCATAGGGAGATCGAACAAAGACGAATGACCTTCTCTCCAACCTATGCTCCCGTAGTAGTGCAACAAAATAAAGGTAGATAAGAAGACGAAGGGTTTTAGTTGGGACGTAAGGTTCATGAATATTAACAACAACATTCCGTAGGATTCAACGGTGCAAACGGTCAACACGGAGGGTTCCATTCTCAAGGAGCTCATAACCCTCCGAGTATGCCGCATCAACAAAACATGGTAAGTATGTGGAACAATGTGTATCCTTCGAGCAACACGTACCCTCCGAACAACATGTATCCTCTAAATAACACAAATCTTCCTAACAACACGCATTTTCCTAACAACATGTATCTTCCTAACAACACGTATCTTCCTAACAACACGTACCCTTCACGAACAAATGTTGTATCCTCGTGAATAAGCGCAACCTTCTTTCCACAAAACTAGACATGTAATCAACTACCGAACGAATAACCCTTCGGTAACAGCATAGCCTCTTCAATCTCCAAATGTTAGTAACCAGTATTGGGAATATGTATGTCAAGAACATTCATAGGCAAGCTATGCAAAGCAGAGGCTGGCTCGGAATAGACTCTTGAGCCCATCTTTGTTTGGTAAAATAGATTGAAAAAATAACAGTTCCACGACATCAAGACCTTGTTGGTAAAATAGATTGAAAAATATCAGTTCCCGGACGGTCTTAAGGTTCCGCCTCATATCAAACACTATGCGGGAAAGGGAGACCTGGATAACTTCTTACATGTCTTCGAAGGAGCAATGAGAATGGAGAAATGGACTATGCCAGTATCCTGCCACATGTTTATATTTTTTGAACGGCAATTGTGCCTACATGGCCCCTAGCCTAGAAGGCGTAGCGAGCCCACACAACCAGGTTGGGTCCAGCCCAAAAGGCAATGGTACCCTTCCCTTTACGCACGCGGGAGGAAACCCCTATCGCCCTAGACAAGACTTGAACTTGAGACCTTGCCTAGGAGGGTAAAACCTCCATACCATTAGACCAGAGGCCCGTTGGTTGCCACATGTTCATATATGTTCTCAAAGACGATGCGAGAGTTTAGTGGGACAATTTGCAAAAGGAGGTGGTAACCAACTATGAAGATTTAATGAGGATGTTCAGCACACACTTTAATCAACAAAAAAGGCAGACCAAGACCCATTTAACGGTAAACGGTATAAAAAGGAGGGAAGGGGAAAGCATTTGAGCTTTCATAACTTGGTATACTAATGAATCATCTCAGATCAAAAGACTTAATAGAGATCAAAGGATAGCAGGCTTCGTTCATGGCATCAAGGTTACATTATTGGTAAAATTAATATCAACTGACCTTCTCAAAAGTTATGATAGCCTAATGGAGAAAACATACACATGGTTGCAAGAAGAAGAAATAGCCTCTGAAGGGTGGCCAGTAGTCTTCATGTATAGTAATAATAGTGACAAAATGTGACAACTAACATTTTTCAGGTTAACATTTACCTATTAACTTGAACGTTTTACTTTAATCACGTGAATAATTTTACCTTACGTATAACCGTTAGGTTAAACGCGTACAATGAAAAACATCTATGAACGCATTTCGTCACTAGACTAAGTTTAGTCTATGTTAAGCAAGTGCATTATTACTTTCATGAGCATGATTGAATAATCATATGCATTCAATTTTACAACTTTTATGTAAATCAACAAATTTTGCATTATATTTCATGCATGCATGCACAACATACTCAATGCCTTCACCACCTTTGTACTAACACTTCAAACACGTATACACATTTAAATTAGTGATTTCCCTCTCCCTTTCTTCACAAAATCACCCCTGTTATGATACTCAAAATACCACAAAATAATACTACACTTAACTTTTCTTACCAACTAATGTCATAATATCTTGTAAGTCTTACAATATCTAGCTAAG
>BQNB010122158.1:0-20334 GCA_026074375.1 Tanacetum coccineum
ATCCTATCACCGTAAATGTTTGTGTTATCGCAGGTAGTACAAATTGTTCTATGGTATCTGGATTCTGGATGCTCAAGACATATGACAGTTATTCGTACGCGGCATATGAACTTCTGCAGACCAATGAGATCGGAAAGTATCAACAAAAAGAAGTATGTTTTAGTGATAGTGGATGATTACACCAGATTTGGGTGGGTACGATTTCTTTGATCCAAGGATGAAACTCCTCATGCGATTGAAAAGTTTATCGTGCAGACTCAACGAGCCCTTAATGCTACTGTTCGCTTCGTCAGAACAGATAATGGAACGGAGTTTGTCAATAAGACACTCGACGGATGGTTTGAGAGTGTTGGTATTTCTCATGAAACGAGCGTACCTCGATCTCCACAATAGAACGACGTTGTCGAAAGATGGAACCGAACTCTTATGGAAGCTGCTCGTACTATGCTCATTGCTCATTTTGCGAAGCTCCACTATTCCTATGGGCTGAAGCTGTAGCACACTGCGTGTTACCACTTATCGATCTCTTGTACACTCGCTTCATGGAAGAAGAACCTATTATGAAACTTGCTGAAGGGACAAGAAACCTTAATCTACAGTACTCCGGGTATTTGATCACTGTGCCTATCCTACCAAATGGACTACTCGCTGCGTTGGTAAAATCACGGCGAATAGCAGATATAGGTATATTTGTTGGCTATGCACACCACCAAGAAGGACGTTAAGACTCTACAACAAAAGATACTATCGCGCAAGATTCATGGAAAAACCGTTCATGTTAGCTCCTTCGATGAACTTACCGAAGATTGAGTTTGTTCTAACCCAATTGTTCAGGCCTCGCACCTCAACACAATGACTTTGGTGCCAAACAATACAGAACTCAAACTTACTGCTTTACATTAAGTCAGGAACGCAGCCGTTCGCACTCAGTAAAAGACAGAACAACTAAGTGTCATCCTACAAAGAAACAGGTAGACGATTTGTTTAATGGTTTGATGATATGAGGTTGTTCGATACCTCCGGTTGTTCGATACCCTCCAGTTATTGTTCCTGATGCCCTCGGGCACCGAGATGCAATGGTTCTCCTTCCACAACAGTTATCTCAGAAGGCGCTCTCTGCAGTTACTGAAAGCCTCATTACCTCATCAAGTTACCTCTACCAGATACTGTGATTCGATGTTGAAAACATGTTGATCATGATTGACAGTTATGTGTTTGACTCCTATAATGCTCCTGAAAACGATTCAAAGCATCTTCTTCCAAACTCCTGTCATCTACTCGACGTTTACTCCCCACAACCAATTACTTACGTGCAAAAGTGGAATAAAGCACTCGCTTGAAAACATTATTGGGGATATAAAGGAACCGACATGTCTCTACCCAGGAAACAGCTAGAAAAGAAAAAAAAAAAAAAAAAAAAAAATAAAAAAACGACGCAATATGTGGTGTTTCTTCAATGAATTCCTTAACTCATGTTGAACAAAGACCTACAAGAAGCCATAGAGCACTCGTGCTGGATTCAGCCTATGCAGGAAGCAATTCATGAGTTTGAACGTCTAGATTGTATGGTTATTGTTATACCCTGTCCAGATTAATATTCTTATCATCCCGATCAGATGGATTTTCAAAATTAAGTTGGATGAATATGGAGACGTCTTGAAACAAAGTCGGTTGAGTATGAAAAGGATATCGTCAGGAAGCTGGTAATTGATTTTGAGGAATCATTTGCTCCGGTTGCTAGACTAGAAGCGATCAGACTCTTCATTGCTCACGCAGCCAGTTAGAACATGGTCATATACCAGATGGACGTGAAAATAGCCTTCCTCAATGGCGAACTGAATGAAGTTGTTTATGTTAGTCAACCTGAAGGATTTGTAAATCCAGATCATCCATCGCACGTGTACAGATTGAAGAAGCCTTTATGGATCAACAGCTCCACGTGCGTGGTATATACAAGTTGTCGATGTTTTTACTCAACTCCGGATTTACAAAGGGCGTGGTCGATCCTACACTCTTCACGAGAAAAGCAGGCAAACATTTTCTACTGGTACAAATATATGTAGATGATATTATCTTTGCCTCTACCAACCCCAAAGCATGCAAATTATTTGCATTTGAAATGAACTCAACTTTCAAGATGTCGATGATGGGACAAATGTCATTCTTTTTAGGAAATTTATCAAGTTTCTCCAAAATCCAGAGGCATCTTTATCAACCATCCAAATATGCTCAGAGGAAATCTTGAAAAAGTTGTTTTGACTCATGATACCCATTGACATCCAATGGCGGACTTTTTTGAGCGTCCCGACCTTTTTGATGAAGATAAGGGAGGAAAGGCTAAATGGTTCAAACACGATTTGTGGTTTGGTTGGCTCTCCTTATGTATCTTAGTGCATCTAGACCTGTCATAGTTTTGCTGTTTGTATGTGTGTACGATACCAGGGCTAAGGCTATGAAGATGCACTTACTGCTATAAAGCGGATCTTTCGATACCTTAAAGGAACCATTCATATAGGTCTGTGGTATCGAAGGACCTCCGGCTTTGGAAACTAAAGGCTTTTGCAGTATGCTGACTAGCAAGATGTCTATGACACACAGAGAATACTTCTGGCTCAACTTACTTTCTTGGAATTCGAGCTTGTTAGCTGCGGTATCTAAAACCAGCAGACAAAGTACTGCCATCTCACTACAAAAGCTGAATACATCGCCTATCAGGATGCCTGTGCTCAAATCCTATGGATTCGCTCTCAATACGAGGACTATGGATTTGCTGTTTCAACAAAATTCCGATGATTGTGACAAATTCAATAGTACTATTGCTCTATGTTGTATTTTACTGTTCAACACTCGCGAATCCAAGCACATTGATATTCGTCAACACTTTATCAAGACGCATGTTGTAAGAAAGATGTTGAGTTTGTTATTTCGTAGGAGACAAAATACCAACTGGTGCACAATTTACAAAGGCATTACCGAGAGTGGAAGCACTTCGGCACAATACTCACATGCTTGGGAGTTAAACTAATGTCACCAGAGACTCTGAAGAGAACTACAAGATGAGTCTGTCTTACGAGTAGTAACCAAGTGTTTCACTGTGTTTTATTTGTGTATATTATAGTAAAAAAAATAACTTTGTGTAGTATGGTTGTAAGTTACTTCAGACTATTACCCTGGGTCTTAACCCAGAGGATTTAGTGTACGTTTCAGTTGCTATTATTTCTTTCCAGACAAGAAGTTGTCTAAGCCCGAACCATTTTTTCATAAACAACTTGTTTTATCAAACTTGGCTCGGGTTAAACAAAATCAAACATTGGACAGGGTCCTTATTTGAGAGGGAGAATCAGGTATTACTAACAGTTGTTGCAGGTCACAAAAGGACGTACGGTTGTGTTTTCTATTGCTGAAAGATTGAACCGGACTCCCAACCGTCTTACAAGTTCAAGACAGTTGCTAGTATCATTCCTGTCTGGGTATTCTAAATGTCTTGTTTCAATTACTCACTTGATATTTGTGCTATTTCACCTCACCTCATACTTTGAGGGGGAGATTGATACATTTTAAGTCCATTCTAGATCAAAACCATTCACAAAGTTTCATAATGTCTGTTCGGCGGGGAGAAAATGTGACCTAAACATGTAAAACGCGATTATTAATGATTCAGATTGATTCTATAATGCTAAAAGTCCTTATCCAGACATGTGCTAAACATCTTTCGTATTATCGACGCGCAACATGTGTAGGGGGAGCTAAGTGTTAATATGATAAAAAATGTAAAGGTTCAAAAGTTTGTGTTATACACCGTATTCTTGATAAATGACAAAGAATCTTTTGTTCCTGTTCGTGAAGGTGATCTTACGGATGCGGGGGGGGGCGGGGCTGAGGAAAGAGATGTTGTACCACTGGGTATCGTTATGAATGTCTTGCTGTATCGGATGCGCCCACTAGTGAAGTGGATTTCCTATAAATCGTACTAGTACAAGTTTGGATTCCCCAAGGCATTTCATATCTTTCGGAATTTTTCCAAAACATCATTCAGTGCATTGATTAAACTTTCGTGTGTGCCCCAAATAAATTTCACAAGCACATCGATGTTTTTCAAATCATTTTTGCCACAGGCCTTCTACGGTACTTAATTGTATTAAGAAGTAAAACGCTGAAAAAAGGAATTGTACGGTATAGTCAGCAGATAGTAACTGTACTGACTCACTCTTTACCATTCTATTAGTAGAAATACTTATAGTGTGTTAGTCTTCGGACATCTGGTCTAGAGAACGGGCGAACATTAGGGAAATTGATACTTAGGTATTAGAAGAACTAGCTTGTCACGTGCCGGAAAACCCTTGTCAAGAAGGTTCCTTTTAATGAATATGTCTGATCACAGTTGCAGTATTCCTCTGTAATCATTGATCCTCACGGAATAGAGAGTTAATGTAACCGACCTGACTTGAGTATCGTCTATACTCGGTCCTTCAAATATAAAACCTTTGTGTGTTCCACAAAAAGTTTTTCTAGAAAACATTAAGTGGAATTTATACATAACAAATATTTTTGTTGGTGGATAATTGTTCTATCTAAAGCGAATGTCGACTCAACAGTATCCGATGCCTAGACATGCTCATTATACTTACTCACATATCTGAAGAAAAAAATAAATCAAGAAGGTTTACATACAAAACTTCGCACATCTCTGAAAATCAATGTCTTCTTCAAATGCTAAATGTCTAGGAGATTAGAAGATAATACATCATTCAAAGCTTTCCAGATTCCAACAGATATGAGCATGTGAGGGGACTAAAAGTTCAGGTTATGGCAATGTCAAAGTGAAAGAAGATCACGAAGTAATTCAGAGAAGTAATGCTTAAACAAGTCAAAGCATCAAGATCAAGTCAATTCTCATCAGTTATGAAGTCATGATCCAAGGTGTTAAAGATTGAATTACAAAGCCAAAACAAGGTGAAGGTACCCTATCAACAACGAGCTAAAGAGACAAGCACGAGTGAGCTTCAAACAACTTCTCATGACCTCATCTAGGGGGAGATTGTTAGGATCACATAAATGGACCCGAACAAAGAAGCTTCGGTCACTCGAAGATACAAGACAAAAGTCTAGCTCGTTTAAGCGTGTAATATTATGTAAACGGGCCATTAATGAAAAAGCCCACAAAGGCCTCCTAGGCTAATCCTTTTTAGTATAAATACACCTAGTTTAGTCAAAATTAGGTTAGCTAGTCATCATATTGTTAGGGTTTCTAGCCACCAAAAGGTTTTCTTTCAATCATCAATAAAGTTTTAATTTTCTGCATCTTGATTCTACACATCATTGTTAAGGTTTGTATGAATGATCATGGAACCTACAGGACTGACATAGGTTTAGAATAGAATAGAATTAACATAGATTAGATAACCAAGATATTAATTAATTTGATAAATTTAACCTTGCTTCAAGTGTTCGACACCCTACTTACCAAGAAACTACTACCGATCGAGTACACTGCCCGTTAAAGTGTTGTTTTTTGTTTAGTCGGCAAAATATAAATTTAAAACTTGAATCAATAAAATATACACCACACAACGACACATCAAGTTTTTGGCACCGCTGCCGGGGAGTGAAAATTAATCTTTATTTTTATTTGATATTTTGATTTTAACATTAGATTAGATCTAACCCTTAGGAGTAGTGTAATTTAGATTAGTGTATATTCTTGTATTTTCTGTAATTTTGTATATTTGTCTTTAATTGTTTTCTTGTATATATGTGTGTTTAATTGTTTGTGTATTTAATTGTTTTTCTTAATACACTGTTCTGGTCGATAACTGAATATGGCATATCCACTTCCATCGGATACGACGTATCCAACTTTTTGTCCAATACATTGTATTCATTCAAACTGATTAATACGGCGTGATCCATCTCCACATTGGTATACGGCGTATTGTCATCTGTTAAAGTTCTTTTCTATTCTCGAACTTAAGCCCAAATTTTTTTTATACTTTTCTCCGGTGGTTCTACTGATATTTATCTAGATTATTTTTCAGTATGAATGACAAAGGTTATCATAGAAGAGTTCGGAGAAAATTAAGGATGTCTAAAGGTGAAGATGGACTTCGATCACTTGGGATCACCACTTAAAGTTTTCAACAATGTAGTCAAACGATTAAGCCGTATGAATTGGATCGATGATTTATTCAGACATATGATGTGACGTTGATTGATTTGGATGATGATTAGGAAGCATGACAAGATGCTGATGACATGGGAGTTTGATTCGTCTGATGTTGCGATTACTGAATGGTTGGTGATGTCGAGTTTTTTCAATACAAGACCAATGGATCATTATACTATGAAAGCATTATGGATTTACTGGGTCAGATGAGATGATGAAATTGAGCTCACAGATGAAGAATCTTCTAATGATAAGGATGAAGTTGCTGAAGTCTTTAGGATCGACACAAATTTATTTACTTTTAAAAACACCTACGACGCTGCAAGGCATTCAATAGAATTAACTTTCTTTTCTGCAAATCGATCCAGACTTACTTACTAAGGAGATTGAGGGATTCAAGACCTATGAAGATTACAAGAATGATTGGATCTATGAATGGAACAAGGACGTGCCATAGGTCGATGAGAAGCCATAGACTAACGCTGGAGTTTACACCAAACCCACACCGGTTTAAACTTAGAACTTGGCAAGCTATTCAAACTATAAGATAGCTGTTCGGAATAGCCAACGCATGTAGTTGGAAGGTTATGGATAGCTGTAATAGAGGAAACTTAACCGGGGGGCGAACTTTATACATTATTGGAAACGACTCATTACCAGAATTACGACTGGTACGAAGGATTTGGAAAGATATGTGAACTTAAAGATGAGGCTTTATGAATACAAAGATATATAGAAGGATTTATCAATGAAGGTGGAGTGATGAGTCACTTATGAACAAGATGAGACGATAGGAACATATATACTCAAACTATGATTATGCGCTTATGAGATAAATCATGATAGATAATGAGAGAGAGAATTTTGTGACAGTTCATGAGCTACGTCCCGTGTGCAAATATAAGGGAGATATATGATGACTATTTATTAGTTCAATAAATGATGAAGTGTATGTTGCTGTAATAAGAAAAGAATACCGGTTGATCTACAAATCACAAGAGAAGAGGCATCTTCGTGTCGCGTGTTACCACAGAAATCTTTTAGAAAAATTGAACGAAGGATGGATGGTGACTTGAAGCTCCGTCAGGAAAGCAGCTAAAGGCTGAAGTTAAATTAAAGGACTTTGATATGGAAACATAAGTTGCTTCCTGGGGAGCGGAAAACCTTGATTGTTATTTTAATTGTATCGAGTCTGTCTTCAGACATAATTACGGCATATTTCGCTCTCATAGCATATGGCCGGATTGATTGTTCTAGACGTTATCCATTCTTTATGCGTTTTATGGCACTTTAAATAACATTATCGTCAGTTCTTGGATACGGCGTATCATTAATTTGATACGGCGTATACACCAGACTGACGTCGTATTTTAGTTTGTGGTTTAGTTTAAATTAATAGTTATAAATGCCATGATAGGAATGTACTGTTTTTCCTATTTTACACAGGACTCGTTGGATAAGAATATCGTAGAATATTGGTGGAGAATTACAAATCTGGGAAGATCTTTGAGTGTTGAGTCTTTGAAACCTCAAAACGGCTGTTCCAAGACACACAATTGTGCTCATAAAGTAAATTAGAGAATCTTTACCGTGCAAATATCAGTGGAGTTTTCATTCTAATTCTTTTTTAACTTCCAGTACTTTGTAATGTTTTATCTATACAACTAGGACCGTTGTATAATTCAAGTGGAGGGATGGAATTAGAATGTTTACTTGTCCTATTTTTCACATTAAAATATTATAATCGCAAATTTTGCTCAAATTTAAATAAATTCAAGCATTCTTTGTGTGAAAATTAATGATACATATACTCAACACACAATAACACTTGTGATTATTGGAGAGATTTTAGCTATCCCGTTTCAAAAATGTTTACCCAAATTCACAAAGATGAGTGTGACCGGTGATGTAGGGCCTTACTTTAGAAACTTGGCATTGGCTATATCACTCGAGAACTACAATAATGAGTTCTATGGATTTAATTGGAGTAACTTGTTTACATTGGTAAAATTTTAGGATTACACCCAAATCGCCTATTATGTTGTTTATTAAATAACTACACGGTTAGTTTAACCCTCCATGTTTTTCACCTTTTCCACTTAATGGTTAGAGTGAAGACCCACTTAAACAACGTAGACCAATCTTTTGGAACTACACCAATTATTCTGTTTGTTACACGTTACACCTTAAACCTACCCTGTTAGATTAGTTAAATTAAGGTTGATAGTTACTTAGTGGTAAAGTTTTTATTCCTTCCGAGTTTAGTATTGTGTTCATTTTCTAATTTTGGTGCTGGTTGGAAATTTGCACATTGCAAAGGGGAAAGGTATATTTTAATCAATAAACTCATGTGGATTTTACATACCATCACAATTATTGGAGGTCCGTATGATACGAATGAACCATCGAATGAATTATCCTGAATTATTATGACGTGAAGGATGGTTGAAACTAACTCTGACATTTGTATATATAGTTGTAGGATTGAAAAATATATACAGAAAAAAAAAAAAAAAAAATCAAAAACAATTGAGAAAAAATGCAACAAAAAGAAAAGAGAATGAATATTTGAAGTAATCGTTTCGCAAGCAAGAACCGAAGGAATTTCATGAAGGATAATTATTCGTTGTTACAAATCGAATGATGTAGTAGTATTGTACAAAGTGAAGATATTCACCATTACCTTGTATGAGTATGTAAAGTTTGGTATGATTGGAAGTTGAACCGTTACCGGGACGGCAAACTTAGGTTGTTGTTTTTTATCCTTATGATCAAGTCGTTGTAAATAGTCATGTCATAAATAATGGTAATGGGTCGGTGGAGAAAATAAGTGTTCTGAACTTGTTACTTTAGTCATAATCCTATTTGTTTTCTGATTTTTATTTTACAACAATTACTTCCCTCTCACTACATGATTAGGCGCTGTGTTTTACAGACGAAGTGGACTTGTGATGAGCATGCAGTCTATTCGTTGTATACGGCCATGTATGATGTCTTAGGTGCCTCGTTGGTTTACGGGAACTTTTGGTAAAGTTAGAAAGTTCCTACCTGTTCATTCTTCTTCCTAACGCCCGCCCAGTTAATTAAGTTCAAATGGAGGATCTTGATTGAACAGGACATGTCTTCTTCCGTCATTACGGTCGTGTATGTAGCTTCAGCTTGCCTGTGGAGTTGTAATTCTATGTGAAAGATTATAGAATGATCAACAGTAAGCCGTTTCCATACAAAAACCCAGATTTCCCTTTTTAACTTGATTACTCCTTGGCTTTAGTGGGTGGAGATGTGTATCCTTGCCAAGCGTTATGTAGAATACGCGTGTAACGATCCGGAGAAATTGAGCGAATTAGTTACATGTTACCATTTAGATTAGTTGATGATTTGAGTGTTTTCCTCTTCTCTATTTCGTGAAGTGTTTGGTTATGTTCTTGTAATAGTATCATAATGCTTTAACGCGAAAATATCCTTTAGGGATAACATTTTTATATAACTTCTAAAGAGCTACTTGGAGGACAAGTAGAAATCTCTCAGAAGAGTGGGGGGGGTAATATTTACACTGACATCAAAATTAACGTCTTATTTTATGCCTCATATTTTATCATGTTTATTAGACCTCATTTGGTATAGGTTATGCAAAGAATTGTTACTTATTCGTTTACTATATTGGAGAATTCGCAGTATATTTATCGGTCACTTGGTGAATATTAGCAAAAGGCGCATTCTGGAGCTTAAATGGATATATTTTGAAGATTACTATTTGAGACCAATACGACGTTATTCCTAGCAAGGAAACGATACGCGTGTATCCGTGCCTGCAGTCACCAATCAGACCACAAAGGAATAAAGCTTAATACGCCGTATCAAGTGAGACCAATTCGACGTATTGGGAATATATTGGACTTGCATATATTAATTCTGGAAGATATCAAAGCTGTCGGTCATCCTACTCAAGAAATTTCAAAATACACAGTTGCAAATCCCATTAGATCATGCTCGTATCGAATCGCACTTCAGTCCTTTAAATAGAAAATAGAAAATTCGAGTGTTTTATGTGTGTGCTAAGTCATTCAATCTTGTATACTTAAAACCTAAAAGTCAAATATTTCAAAAGGAGAAAAAAGCAGACAGAGAGTCTGCAGCTACGCTATTCAAATTCATAGGAGACAACGTTGATAATTCATTATATTTCGTAATCGTTCAGTTTTTGGTATCATTCGTTAACTCGGTTAGTTTACCTTGGCTAAATAATTGCTTTTGTTTTTATTATGACGTTTGAAGGCTAATACCTTTAGGTATTAGCCATTATTATGAAGATCTAAATGTTTGTTATTTGTTTATCGCGATTTCTTTATTTATCGTTGAATGCTTGTTTATGTTTATCAATTTATACTTGTTTACTCGCTTTTGTATGCGACCTAGCAACAATCAGGATCTTAGTGATACGGACCAAGTAAATCTGAGTTGGGATGCTTCTTCATATTATAGTAATTTATAATCTAGATTCTTAGGCATCACAAATATTGTCCTTTAAATCTGTGTCTTGATACGTTCGGGCTTACTATTTAATTTGGATATTGCCAATGGTTTATTGATGTCGTGTTGTCTAGAAGGTGAAACCTATAGAATAATTCAAAAAATAAGTTCTGATTCCATTGGGAATAGTTAGACCAAAGTGGACTATAGTGGTAAAATCCACCATTAAGCGGTAAGTGGGTAAAGTCTCTATGAGCTAGGGTTTAACAAGATCACCATTGCTTTAATCCCTAGATAGATTATAATCAGCAAATAAGGATGCTTTATGCGGATGCTTTAATTGTGACAGAATTAATGTGTCTAGGTCTTAGGATGATGTAACGCCTAAGTCTTAAGAATGTATTATACCATGCCTCGAGTGATGCAAATTATATGCACTGAACAATTCAAACCAACTTTTTATCGGAATTAAGATGGTATAAAATAAATTTTCTTACGTTTGGCTCGAGCCGCTACTTTTATCTGTTTGTTTAGTTTTCTTGCTTGAATGGGTTTAAAGTTCCTTGAATTGCTTTGTAGCTTGGGGTGGGGGGAGGGGGGGGGGGCCCCAAACCATCCGTGCAGTCTTCAAACTAAAAACACCCCTTTTTCCTGTTGATTAGGACTGATAGGTTTAGAATAGAATAGATTTAAATAGATTAGTATAACGCCAAGATATTAATTAAATTGCTAGATTTTAGATCCTCGACGCTTCAATTGTGCTCGACCCCTACTTAACTCATTTTAAAACTTTACTACAATCGGCTACACTGCCCGTTATGTTTTATTTTTGGTTAAGTCGGCAAAATATTAAATTTAAATTGAATCAATTAATATATACACCACCTAAGACAATCACATATTCGTACATAGTTAAGCTTATTACTAACCTCTTATTTTCAGGTTTCATGATAATGGTGGTGTTATCTATCCAGCTGAGTATATTCATAACACATGTGCATACTCAGAGAAGTAACAGTTCCAAGTAATAAGAAAGCTCAAGATAAAGACTTTCGCTACTCTGATACTCAATATCTTCCTTAAAGACTATTAAAGTGTCAAGTTAAAGATTATTATGGAGAATTGTTTAGACGTCTTTCAAGATGATATAAGAAGTATGAGAGTTTGGTCCAAAGATACCAAGATCACAAGAAGGCTGAAGTATAGAGATATTACAAAGATGATTCAAGTAACTGATCGAAAAGATCTCAAAGGACCCAAGTCAAAGTCAAGATTGGAAAAAAAGGAGCTAGCACTCAAACTATTAACATTGAGAAGACTCAAGATCAAAACTAGAAAGATCAAAGAGCAAGATCAAATGATCACAAAGAGAGATCTTATGATCTTCCTTAGGGGGTGATTGTAAGGTTATTCCAAAAAGTGTTGATCATTTAGAGGATCTCAGCGATCATCCCTTAGGGGAGATTTTTATAAATTCAGTTTTACGTGAAGTGACGGATCATTAATCGATTGACGAGCCTTGTAATAGTTCGTCAATATCTAAGCGAGTAATTAGTTACTCTAATAGGTTAGTGATTTAATCTTAAATAATGTAATTAGTCTAGAAAGAGCCCAGCCCATGGAATGCCACCAAGAAGGCCTATGACTGAGGACCACCAATACGGATATATAAAGCCCCTCTTTCCACATAAACGAGGTGTGTCACAGTGTGTGTTGTATCATGTATGTTATAGATAAGATTATCTCCGAGAACAACTTCCACCATTCCTCTTTCTCTTCATTCTATTTCTTTGGTTATTGTGTGAAGAAAACTAGTATTCTACAAGTCTGTTTAACAAGTTTAAATGATAGTTGTCAAGTATCAAAAACCATACTAATTTGTGCACTAACTTTTTGGTATAAAATCTTAACAGAAAAACCTTTCGACCTTTAGATCCGATTAGGTTTTATCAACAAGTTAATTAAACACATCTTCATTCAAATAAACTCATAAGATAAATCATGAATTCATGCATATTATTATAACCTAAACACTCATACAAAAGTTTACATCATTTCTCACACAAGGTATTAAAACAAACCTACTCGAATTTATTTTCATTTCCAATACACAATAATGAATCATAAACAATACTTTTTATATAACAAGAGCTTCAACATGAGATTGAAAAATCAATAACAAGGACTGTACCTAATCTTTTTATTATAAGTTAATAATAATGTAAAATATATTCTAAAAAACGGGGTAGGTACTATATAGCAATACCAAACTCTTCCAATCAACTTCGACAATTTTCTTGTTTACCAAACGAACACAGTATTCCAAGACATCCTTCTAATTTACGTCCCTTAATACTCTTGGTAAAATGGTAGCGGTTCTTTAGTTTTTTGGGGTAGATATTGTGGTGGTTTAAACCTTAGGGTGTAAGGTCTAAGCCTTTGGGTTATGTCACTCTTGCTAACACACCTACGAGGTTGCATATATAGGCTAATGAAACCTTAGTGCGTGCTCAATAGATAATGACCTCAAGGAGTTACTGGGAGGGGAATGTTGAGGGTATCCCATCTAATTACACTCTAAAAACACTCTTTATGAAGTTAAAGTTTTGCAGTTAAACTTTTCACAACAACGCTGCTGGATCATCAAGCGATTATACCGGACCAGAGCTTTGGTCACTGTTTTTGGACCTAGAACGGCAGGGACTAAGGTCTGTGCGGGCTAGATGATTTCGAGGTTAGCCTTTCTTGGTTTATAAAAATGGCACGATGGTCAGGCCAGATTTGGCTAGATTGATTTTCCTGAATATACTTTTTGTCTTTTCACATTTTGATTAGCTGGATGTTTCTTCCTTGACCAGGCTTGAATCGTATGACTCCAAAGTCACTTAAATACTCTTTCTTGCTCCTGAAAATCATCTCTATATGATTTCTCACTTGATAAAGCGTCCACGGGACTCGTTCTTAGTGGAAAATCTTCATACATGCATATTACCTTGTTTTCCTTCTTTTCTTGATCTTTTCTTCATCTTGGCTAGCTACAAACATAAAAATGCATCTTTGTGCAATATTAGTAGCAAAAGTTCATTAATTAACCAAATAACATGTAAATCTGGATGTTAAAACCGCTAGTAAATTACTCAATTTAAAAGAGTTCTATCGAGTCACTTACCCTTGAATAATATATAAAGATTTTCAAACTATTGAATGAATATAAAAGAGTATGGTGTCGCATCGATTGATGTCTTTACTGGGATGACGACTTAGCTAAATTATGACTCATTCAGTTAGCATTAATAGGCACTTCATTTTGTTGGGATTTAGAGTAAGACTTCATGGTTGTTTAGAAGTTACTACTGACCCAGGTACATAATGAAAATTATGCCTAGTAGTTAGTATGGTAGTATAATGTTACTACTACTAGTTTCCTATATGTGGTATAATTTAGTACTAATAGCTTTTTGTCTATCTGCTTCCTGTTATTAGAAGTTAAGACAGTTCAGTCGTTTGAGACTAAAAATTAATAAGCTATAGTAGTTAGTGCTTCGCTTAGTAGTAAATGTTGAGAACTGCTTGTACAGAGTTACTAGAATATTTAGTATTATATCAGTACTGCTCAGTACTAATGTTACTTATGCTTTATGTTAATTAGTGCTGCGGTGAAAAAATTACAACTACTAGATTACAGTCGGTTGAAGATTTCTACTGTCAAGATGGTCTTTGACGAATTAAAGAGATTAAGATTGTTTGAGAATAAGAATAACTTGTGGAAGTAATGTATTGAGATATTTATGTAAAGATATGCATTTATTAAAAAGATTATGTTTATGTTTAGAAAAAGATTAAGAATATCTTAGGATGTATTGTAAGCGACTAGGACTCCTTCATCTATAAAAAGGAGGCTCTAGGGACATTAGGTGATTATTATAGTTTTGCTATATAAGTTCTCATCGTTGTAAGTCGATTTAGAAAAGCTTCAAGGTTGTTATACCCTAGTACTAGTGAAGGAGTATCGTATTATTGATCTGTAATAATATTAGAGCAGAATTTGGTTATTTCTTTGTTTGTTTAAGATTATGTTTTATATCATCATATCTATAGGTATTAAAGGTGTAGATTCCGCTCTAACTTTAGTCCTATACATACAAAAGTTTCTACAACATTGTTAGTTTGGAATTTATCACAAGGTAATTTACTTAGACAACCTAAGGCATTCGATCAAGGATTTGGGAATCAACAAGTGGTACAGAGCTTTGCTGTTGAGAACCTTTGATCTTAGAAGACAGTAGTTTGAATCTACAATAGTGGTACTACTGAAAGTGCTGTCCTATACTCAAACTGGGTGAGTATGAGATGTGGGTGATAATGGATTAAGCAAACAGTAGAAGTACTCTTCCAGAATCTAAGACCGTATGCACTCTGGGAGGTCATAGAAATTGGAATTCATGGGTATCGTTACCACAATACTGCATAGTGAGAATGGTACTATCAAGCTACATAAACATGTCTATACCTGTACTGCTGAAGAAAAGAAAATAAGAAGAATGGATGTCAAGGCTAGGTGATTAGATACTCATGGCTCTATCCAATGACATCCGCTACTCACATTTCAGTCAGTCCCTGATTGCTAAAACCAATGTTTGTTCTGCCATGGGAAACACGATTTAGATAGGAAACGCAACTACCAAGAAAACTCCAGTAACGATAAACACTTTTGTAAAGCAACAGTATGTGCATTTCATGTGCATCAAGTGCAGAGTCTCTTGACTCTATCTTCAATAGGCTTCAGAAGATAGTCAGTAGGCTTGCTATTTTGGGTGTGGTCATTGTCCAAGAAGACTTAAACTCAAATTTTTTGAGTAGTTTGCCCCATGAGTGGAACACTAATGTGGTTGTGTGGATGAATAAGCCTGAAGTTGAAACTATAAGCATAGATGATTTGTACAACAGAGTCTTCCAAAATGTTTAACAAATAGGATAATGATATCTGTTGGTATTAGTGCATTTAATCACTTTGTGCTCAAAACTTGCCTTCATGACTGCTTCCAAGCACTAGTAGTACAAAATGATGACTAACAACTGCCTAGTCGCCACAAGTTAGTACTGCTAGCCCTAATTTTAATGTTGCTAGTCCTCAAGTTAGTACTGCTATGTCTAGGTGATAATCGCTTATTGTGTATGCTTTCTGGTTGAAAATTCTCATGGTCGTTCTAATGTCTACACAGGACCTTTCGAGCAAATCCATGAAGATGATTTGGAAGCATGGATTGAAAGTGGCAGCTACTGTCTCTGCTAGTGTGAGGTGCCAATAAGTACTAATCAGAGGACAGGCAAGAAGTTTTCATTAATGCGATATATGATACTGTGGGTTTGATAAAACCAAGTGGACGTGTTACAATGTCATAAGTTAGGGACACTTTGCACAGGGGAGTGTTAGTCGCACCAAGAAGTAGAGATGGTCGTTCTGAAATTCAAGACACACCAGAAAGCAAGGAAAATGAAGACAAATCATTTAAAGGCAATGTTGGCCATAGATGGTGTAGGTTTTGATTGCGTAGTGATCATGGCTGAAAGAACAAGTGTTCAGTCCAAACAGTGGCTTCTTAATGGCATTTTTTTCGACTCAGAGGTTATACATTGATAAAACTTGCTCCTAAACTTGTCTGAAAAACTCTGAAACTTAAGAACACAGTGTGATGTTTAATGCTTAAACTTATCAACTGAGTTTTATAGCAGCTATATAAAAGAGCGATTTAGCAACAGTGAAGTAACAACTTATCAAATATAGGAGCAATGAGGTCATTTTAGTGAAGAAGTTTGCAGTAATTAAAAGAGATAAGTAGCTTGTTACAAGACTATGAAATAAATATGCTTTAAAAAGGATAAGTGTGAAAAAGGTAAGCAAGAAAAAGCTGAATTGATTTAAAATTGAGAAATTTTATAAAATAGGCCTCGAAAAGCACTTAGATTAGTTGTTAGGAAGTCAGATGTAACTGCAAAAGTAAAAAGGGTTTGGGTATAGTGCAGTTCCTCCACCCTCAATCTTTAATCTATAACTAGACTAATAAGCTTGATCTATTTATTATGGTCTTGATGAATTCAAAAGCCAGAATTCAAAGTTATGGTCCTAAGAATAGGTGAAGCAAGCAGTCTAATGTCGGTTTTGTGATAAAAAATCAGATAATTCTAAAGAAAATTCTAAAGAGTCTTTGGTAGAAGAACAAATATTACAAGACACGAGTAGCTTTGTTGGTTTCACCTAATGTTGATAAGAAACTGTTTTTCCTGTTAATACAAGGTTGAGTTTACTAAACTAAAATAAACTCATGAAAAACATCTGTTAAAAGTCAGTTAGGTATGCAGAATTGTTATAGATACCAATATCTAGGATAAGATACAGTGGAATTAGAATGGACAGAAATCCAATCAATAGCGAAAAGCTTTTGTGATGTATAAACAAGCTGGCTTTATATGTGAAAGTTTTACAGCTTTTGCAGTATTTAATTGTGATAACATCAAAGAAAAGGAAATAGTCTCTAGATATAATTACAAAAACAGTGGAAGGAGTGCCAAAACCACACACCTAGTGTTCAAGGCATATGTCTCCAAAGAGCAGTTTTTGTTGAAAACTAGCTCACAGATCCACGTTATATTGTTAGGCCTGTTATATTGCTCACCCAAATCAGCAGTTCATAGTGTTAAATTCAAAGACACATTTTTTAAAACAAAGGCACAATTCAACTGATTAGAGGCCTCTTTATAAGCCAAACAACATTTACTAGAAGATTGTGCATACTGTTAAAGAGACATAATATCCTGGAGGTAGCGTAGCTTAGTAATATTTCGGTCATTTATTAGGACATGTTAATACTGTTTAGGGTGAACGGGGTTAAATGATGTAAGACCTTAGCATACTGGGATTGGAGACACTACCAAACCTACTGGTCGATCACTTGCTTTTAAAAGACCAATACATTGATGCCACGGGCAGGATCCAAGTCAGTAAATGGCTTGGGTCCAAAAGGAATCTAATTTCCTTATTTTTTTGTGCAGGGCGAGCCACAACCCAGATGAAAGGATTTGTTGACAGTGGAATGCTCAGGCAACATGACTGGAAACATAGCTTATCTCATCAGATTTTAGAATTTTGATGGAGGTTATATTTGCATTTGGAGGATGGTGCATATGGTCGTAGAATTACTGGTTAAAGGATACACTTAAAATCTAAAAAGGTCTTGATTTTTGAAGATGTTTACTTTGTCAATGAGTTAAGTTTAATTCTTTTTAGTGTCTCACGTATGTGTGACAAAAAGAACTATTGTCCTTTTTACTGACCACGAATGTTTGTCCTTATCTCCTAATTTTAAGTTGCCTGATGAAAATTCAGACAGGCTCTTCAAAATTCATAGATAAGGAATATTATGTACGTTTTGATTATAAAGAGCCATTGATCCTAAAGAGAGTTTTTACTTGTTGTTGAAGAATGGTAATTAGATGTATTCAAATGCTCTGGCATAGGGGGTTGGCCATATTACTTTTTAAAAAATAAATAAGCTTGTCAGGATTAATTCATGACTAGCTCGGGTTAGAGTTTTTGGTTTAAATTTCGTGTACATTGGAGTAATAAGGATGGATTATGAAGTTTAATGTTGTATCTAAGTGTTTATAACTTAATTTGATTAATGGTTTAAGTTAATAATGGGTAAAAACAAAGAAATGGGTCATGGTTTAGAAACTAGCTCGGTTTTAGGGTTTAGGGTTTTATTTTAGGTTTTAAGGTTGTTGAAATATGTATGAGAGCTTATGAGTAGAGTAATTAGGGTTTACATGTTATATATTGAGTGTAGTAGCTTGTACAAAAGTGGTGGTGAAGAAACTAGAATGAAAACGGAAGTATAACGGCTATTTTGGATGTCATGCTTAATGACTTATACATTGTGCTTTTAAGGATTTATACATTGACTTGGAGGGAGTTTATATTTCAAATGAGATGTCATATTACTTGTACATATGATTTGATTGTTTATGCATTGATTTTATATGTATACATTACGTATAGTTAGGGTTTAAAGGTAAACGTTTAACGTTTAAAGCATGTTTTGATATAACATTGCAAATGGTACATTATATGAGTAATGTACTTTGTAAAAATGATATTAAGATATTGACTTGACATATTAGGATGTTTATATGATATAAACATATATATAGATGGCATATGTGGTTGCGTGAGCTCGTTTACTTTAGAAATGTAAACTATGATACGTAATGGAATGGAATGAAACGAAACTTTTATTCCCGTGAAAAAGTAGTACTTAACATAGTAAGTAGATATTACATTGATGAAATACTGGAAAATTATGGGTTGTTATAGTTAGGAACAAGAAAAGTCTCGGTCACTTCCAATACTAAATAGTCTAAGCCCGTAGTATGTAATGTTATTATCTAGATAAACTAATATGGCCCAAGGCCTATGGAAAGCCTTTCAAGGCCCATGGCCGGCCTAGTTAGGGTATAAATACCCTCTCTAAGTGTGGAGAGGGTGTTGGTTGGTTTCATTTTCTCATTTCACTCACACATAATACATTCTATATTTCCATGTTTACTTTCTCTCTCTAGATTCCATCCAACCCACTTCTTCTTGCATAATATCAAAGATTACATATATTCTACAATTGGTATCAAGAGCCATGGAGTGATTTGTTTAGTTTTGTGTTTGTTTTTTCTTCTTTTGGTTCGTTTGTTTCTCAACGTACGTATCTTTTTCTTTTTTCTTTTATTTTCGAAGCTCAATTTGTACACTAAAAGATCATTTACCTTGGTAAATTTGATCTAGTATCTTTAGATATAGGTGTATTTGCTTTGGATCAAAGGAAAAATCATTTTGTTACAAGTTTTGTTTTCAAAAACCTTATAAAGTACAAATCTTGATTTTGAATTTTTTGGCTTAAAAACCAAAAAGTTATCATTTTTAAGGTACCTATAGGTTTAAGAATACTAGTTGTACAAGAAATTTTGGGTAAAAACAATCAAAAAGGTATCTTTTTGTGTTTTGAAGATTTTGAGTTACGTCAGTGTGTTACACGAATTTGCAGTTTTTAATTATACCCGAATTAGCAATTTTCGTTGTCTCTGAATTCGCAATTCAAGTTATACACGAATTAGCAATTTTCGTTGTCTCTGAATTCACAGTTCCAGTTCTATCCGAATTAGCAATTCTCGTTGTCTCCGAATTCGCAATTCAAGTTACACCCGAATTAGCAGTTTTTTAGTATAACCCGAATTTGCAATTTCTTAGTTGGACACGAATTGGCAGTTTTCTTTTGTACCCGAATTGGCAGTTTCCTATAGAACACGAATTGGCATATTCTCTATAGGACACGAATTTGCAGTTTTAAGGACACGAATTTGCAACCTTTATAAGGACACGAATTTGCAATTTTTTAAGGGATCCGAATTTGAAATTTGTTCTCCATCTTCCGAATTTGCAATTATTCTAATACATGAATTTGCAATTTCACTTATAAATTATACGGTTTATTTCTTTGACTTGTAAAATCTCGTAAAACACTCACTTGTTTTCCTGGTTTTGTCAAGAATTGTAAAATCCCATGTAGTTTCAAGACTTAAAACACATAAAAGACAACACCTTCAAACTCAATTACTTTCTATCACCGCTCGATCAAACAGTAATCTTTGAACAT
>BQNB010122159.1:0-14723 GCA_026074375.1 Tanacetum coccineum
GCCCATCGGGCGATCATGAAGCTTTGTTGTGACAAAGATGGGATATATTCAAATTCAACAACAAATGTTGTTTACAAGGAAATATTAGTTTGTATTTGAATATTTTCATTTTATATCAAGGTTTTGTATACTAAATAATATTTTTTAAACTCAAAACGCATCGCATTTCATTTTTATATTATCTGTTAACTATTACTTTGTTTTATAATTTGCATAGACGTACACAAAACTAGGGGTGGCAATTTCTGACCCGACACGAAACCCGACCTGAAACCGACACGAAAATTAGCAGGTTTGGGTTGAGTCTAATAGATTTCGGGTCGGGTTTGGGTCGACCTATCTGACCCGTTTATTAAACAGGTTAGGTTCGGGTTGAGAATAAATTAAGCGGGTCGACCCGTCAACCCGTTTAAGATTTTTTCTAAAAATAAAAATTATTTATATTTTATTATATGTGTTAAATGGGTTAAACGGGTCGACCTACAAACCCGTTTAACATGTTTAACCCGTGTAATGTGCCAACTTTTGTATATAAAACGGGTTAGATGGGTCAACCCGAAACCCGTTTAACATATTCAACTCGTGTAACCTATTTAACCCGCCAACCTAACTATATATATGGGTTAAATGGGTCAGGTTCGGGTTATGTGTAAACAGGTTAGGGTTGACATAGCTGACCCGATTATTTAAATGGGTCAGGTTCGGGTTAGGATTTTCTGACCCACCAACCTTCCAACCCGAACCCGACCTGAATTGCCACCCCTACTTATATGTTGTTTTAAAGTTTCGTTTATCATATAACTGTTATTTTACAGGGCGACAAGATTCATGTTATTGTAAGGAATGGTCAATTATCATATCTCAATCAGTATTTCAGAGAGGACATGGTTGTTCTTATGCGTAATTTTAATGTTATTCCTAATACGGAATCTTACAAATTCACAAATCATCCATATAAAATAAGATTTGATAGATTCTCATTTGCACGTCGGTCAAATACATTTAATGGTGATGTTAATAACACTGGATTTGAAGTGACCAAGTTTTGTGTTATAAGATCATTGAATTTAGACACCGATTTACCTATTGGTATGTGCTACAACTCTACAAGATATATTATTCTCTGTGCTATCGATTTTATTAATTCGCGAATTGACATATATTTAATAACGTTAATGGTATGTGTGTTCCACAGGAGAAGTAATTAGTTGGGAATATGAACTTAGAGAGTACGAAGTATATGGAAGTAAAGTAAAGGTGTTACCTATCAAACTTAAGGATGCAGTGTATGTCGTTGATCTTAAATGTATGTATACGAATATATAAACTTGCGTGTATTCTTAAACTGGTCATTTTTATTTTTGTTCATTTCAGCGGCATCCAAATTACATGTTTTGTATTTCATATATTAGCAGAAAAGATGCTTGATTACATTATATCTTATGAGGTTAAGGATAAGTTTTTGGTGAGTGTAGAGAATGCTAGAGTTTTTGATGATGGAAAAGGTACATGTTTATGTATGATTATGAATAATGTTATTTATTTGTAAGAAAATTATTGTTGCGTAAAATGACTTTAATAATTGTTAAATTAAAACTCACAGATCCTCATATGATATATATTAACTATCAGACTGGAAGCAAGTTTGATATAGTTGACGGGATAACCAAAGATGTTGAAGGTAGTAGTTCTCAAACTTTATAAATTAATAATTGTATTATTAGTTTGATCTTTTGCAATTCTAATTCCTTGATTTATTTATATATAGGTGGATGTCAAGGATCAGAATGTGAAGATGATTATTATTTTCATAAATTTGTTAAATTTTACGTGTTAAAAAATCGGCCTTAGGTATGATTCAATATATTAAACATTATTCATGTTATATTTATTTATAAGCACTAAGTTTTTTTTGTTGATTTATTTTAGTGTTTTTATTATTTATTGCAGACAGTTCCTTCAAAGTTTGTTGCCCGTCATCGTATGAACGAATTTAAAGTTGCAATATTACAATATGGAAATAAAGATTTTCCAATGGAACTACATCAAATATTATGAAATTATCTAAAGGGAATAAAAAACGTATCTGACAATGGAAGGTGATTGGATAAAATTTATGAGAACAACTGGTTTTGACACAGCAAAAGTTATTACGTTTTATTTAGCCATAGATATGTCAATTGGAAGAAATGCTTTAATGTTTTACGTATTTTAAAGTTGTGATCTTTGTTGTTTTACTAATTAATTAATGTTAATATTCAATTTGTTTTACACAAGAAAAAGAGAATCGAAAATTGATGAAGTTGAAATGTAGTAAGCATATCTCATTATGTGATTCTGAAGACAAACGAGATGTAATGGAAGAAGATAAAGAAGCAGTTGTTCTAGATGTGAACTTCGTAAAAATAGCTTCAAACCAGAAGTTAATGCTGATGTTAATGATGCTGTTCATTTAGATTAAATAAAATATATGAATAATGTTTCTGACATCTACAATAAAATACGCGTTGGTGATAGATATGTAGTTGAAAGTAGCATTAGTGAACTTGGAAGAGCATATGTAAGTGTTCCATATTATGATTACTCATCAATATATAAATGTCCAAAAATATATGCATATTGTTGATGTTGGTATTCCTTTTAAGGTTCGTATTTATCTGGCTAAAGTATGCTGATATTAATGTTCACTGTATTCCTTCATAAGGTTTATATTTTGCTGGCAAATGTATGCTGATACTGATATTCTATGTCAATGGTATTTATAATGTTTGTAATTAAAGTAGCATGTTATTGTTAATCGTAAGTCTGTGTTTAATGTTGTGTTCCTTTATTTATGCTTGTTTCTTAGTAAGTTATTTTTTCATGTTCTTGCCGCTATTTTTTTGTATGTTTTAGTACTTTTTTATAAATAAAAAATTATTCATAATATGAGGTAAGTTCAATATGAGGAAAAGGAGATAAGGTTATTGAAGTTATTTCAACAAACTTCATAAACATAGGCTGGTCTATATTTATATGATTCAAAATGTAGACGTAAATGATCTATGTATTAGGCTTAACTTTCGTTGTAAGTTGTAGTCATGAAGTAACATTTAGTAGTTTTTACAAAACAAATATTTTTGAATCTGGTATATCACACTTTATTTTTGGCATTTGAACTTATCTTTTTGACTTTAAATTGTATTTTATTGGCTGATTTGTTGGCCCACTAGGTTTTGGCCAAGCGGATTTCACTAATTTTCTATTTTTTTTCTTATAAATAAGTGTGAAAAAGGAAAAATTAGTTACATTTAACTTTTTAGTTAACCCAATAATTGAAGTCCCTAGAGTTTCATATAGCACCCTTACTGATTAATACAGTACTATAATTTTATAAACAGTGATGGCGGCAAAATGGTTAACGAATTGGAGGATTCTGAATCTAAGGTTCTAAAATATCTTCCAAGTCCTGCCAGGGTGACCTTTGTTAGCTTTGTAAGAAACTTAAATGTTACACTGAAATTATGTTATTGTGAATCATCTTTATTTTTCTATTTCATGGGAAATATTCCGTATTTGTTTTCACATGTGGTATTTGCATGCCACATGTAGATGAAGTAGATATGAGTCATCATCGATACCCATCCATACCCTTTGATGTAACACAGTTTGTCTCACTGGTGTGGATAGTGCGCTTATATACCAGTGTTTCTTTTCTTTCTTATGCTACTGTGGGTATGTGTCTTATATACCATTGTTTCTTCTTCTACAGTGGGTATGAGTCGTATATACCATTGTTTCTTCTGCTACAGTGGGTATGAGTCTGGTTTGAGCTATTTTGTCAATAAACTATATCGGCGCGTACAGTGGGTATGAGTCTAGGTGACTCACGGTTCGTATTACCATTAATGTATGTGGCAAATATGTATGAAACTATGGTCAACAAAGTAAATATGAGACTGTCTTCATTTGATGGTATGTGTGAAAAGACCATGGGACTAGAGGTGGCAATTTTAGACCCATTGGTTTAATTTGGGTCTGGAATTGTAATAAAGACATTCGGCGTTCAAGAATCCTTCAGTTCCATTTATTGCTCTAAAGAAACTATGGTGTACTTATAAGTTTGATATTATCGAGAACTCCGTTGTATATATTAAAGAACATATGTATAATTTAAGAACTTATGTATAATATGATTCCAAATGGTTTGCTAGATATTATTTGTCCGTATCAATAACGTCGATTGTTCATAATATATGTGTCATTTAAAGTATACAATATATACTTTTGGACCATTAAAAATATATTTAAAATAAACAATGTTTAGATTTATGTGGTTTCATTCTAAATTTTATACATCAATACAAAAACTAATTTGTCAATTATTTGCAAATTATATAACATAACGTAAGTCTTTACACCTTTATTCAAAACTGTCTTGCTAACTTAAATAGGTTTAGAAAGTTACTAGGGTTTAAGTTAGCAAGACTATTTTTAGACTATTAAATAGCATGCATGCATGAGAAAATGTTATCCACTTCTACACTTAACAAATTTCATTTTCTTTATTCCTTTTCTTATCATATCCTCACGGCATAATTAAGCACCAAACAACAGTCCACACTTTGATTTTCTAAGTTTATACAAGCATATACACAACATACTTAAGGTATTCTAAGGTGTTGGGAGCAATGGTTCATCATTTTTCAAGAAAGAGAAGAAAAAGGAAAGATTAGGGTTTTGAAAACCTAATCTAGGGTTATAAGCTTGGAAGCTTTATTTTTGAATCTAAACACGGGTTTAGAACTTATTTCACATCTCTTACATCATCACTAAGGTTTTCTTAAATTCTTTATACTTTTCTTTCTTATGATTTTATGTATTACATGTTAAATATAGCCATAATCACCACTAATGACTTTTAAATGTATAAAATGGATTTGATATTTGAGTTTATCAATTTATACACTTATTCTCATGTCCTAATGTTATAAATATCATGGAAAAGTAAAGATAAAAGTATGTTAACTTATGGATTAAGTATAAACATGTTTATGTTAAATTAGGGTTTTATAATGTTTCTTAAACTTCACTTGTGAAAATAATGAAAGTAAAAGGGGTTGAATTTGTTACAATGAAATTATATGCCTAGGGTGATATTAGACATTTTATAAGTACACTTATGTAAAATATGGTTAAAGGTTTTTTATAGTAAACTACTAACTTAATAAGTACATAAAACAAGGTTTTATAAAGAAACAAACATGAAATACATAGGGGCTGTCCAAATTCGAATTTTGGACAGTAGGTTATGATATTTTATAAAAATAATACGCCTCATGACGATTCCATAATGATAAGAAACTTGAAAAACCGATCTATAACGAAAAAGATACGTTAAAAACGAGTTTACGACTATAAATACTTTTATAAAACTATTTTTATAAAAAGTTACTATTCATTACAGCAACTTTGAGTTTAAAACCATCTAAATATGATAATATTTTTGAGACGAGATCGTACACGCTAAGAATCGTTCAAAACGGAACTATAACGAGTAACATATACGACAGTTTCGATATTATAAGTTTATAAAAAGTATTTTTATAAACTATGAAACAGTAAAAATACTTTCATCAGTGGGAATTTTTTTTATTTTTTCTTTTTAAATTAATACCTCTTTTAATAACAAAAACGTACTCGAAAGAATCACTAAAATCGGGATTAAAACGAATAAGTTATTACGATTACAAGTTTACGCTAATTAAAGCCTAAAACGACAAATGAGCTGTCATGAACAGTAATTTTACTATTCATCGCAGAATCTTAAAAACTTGAAAATGTAATATTTTGATCGCTCGTCTTACTACGAAGACGTGGACGTAAGAAACGCGAGCAACGGGCTTAAAACGACCAAACTAGGTCATTTTTACGAAAAGTATATTTATAAACGTTTTCACTTTATAAATATTATTTTACTATAAACGGATTATTTTGTCGGTGAATATGAACTCAGTATAGAATATTGAAACGTGGTTATCAAAGTGCTATATACTTGGAGTTTCATAATTGAGGCATCTTCGAGATGCGTATCGTTGAGTTGTTGGATTTACGATTTAAAGTGCTCCTAAAATCTCGTACGTCATGTCATGACTCTCTTTATTTGTGATATCCAGACGATTGTATGAATGTAACAACTATAAGATTTTATTCAAATGTTGTTAATTAAAGTACTCAGTACTTATACAGCCTTAATTTAAATAGGTTGCATTTATCGTCTTGTGTGACGTTTTATCTGAGATTAATTGAGCTATCTGTACTCAAGGTGAGTTCATAGCCCCACTTTTACAGTTTTACTGATTTTATATTATTTGGGGTGGAAACATGCTTGTTTTATAAATTGGACGCAAGTGTTGAAAGTATATTGATTATGTGTTGCCTAAGTAGCGATAACCCTCCTGAGCCCATTATTCATGAACTGTTAATTGCATAGATGTAGTTGTGAATTACATTATGTGAGCGCGAATGATATAAATAGATCTATTGGGATTAACCTCCCCGTTTGGGTGATTAGCTATCACTAGGAACGAACGTTGACCATGTCGGACTTGGATGTTGCGGGTTACAACATCTGTACGGGCAAAATAACTGCTAAAATAGCAAATATAGGTTGAGCATCGGTGTCATGAGCTTAGTGCAACAATAATCTGGTTTTGTGATTGTTGGCATATGTTGTAAACATCACGTGAAAGTCTTGCGGCCGTGGCATAATTTAAAATACATTAACACTATGATTACAACAATTTTGTTGACATTTAAGCAAGTTTTTCAGGAGGTCATTAGGCTACGAGATGCCAAGGTAATGCATTGGATATGTTGGATTGCTACAGTTAAAAGACTTTTGTGTATCATGTTTTGGGAATATATGTTGTCTTTTGTATATGTAAACAAGAACAAGGTAAAGCTATAAGCTTTTTTAATATTCTTTATTTAAATCCAATGTATCATTTTAACGACTTTTGGTCGTTTTTATATATATATCTTGTGCTGTTGATCTTGAAGTAACATGCCCCGGATCCTTATTCCGCTGCGACCCATTTTGGGGGTGTTACAGTTAACGAAGTAAATATGAGACTGCCTACATTTGATGGTATGTGTGAAAAGACCATGGGACTAGAGGTGGCAATTTTAGACCAATTGGTTAAATTTGGGTCTGGAATTGTAATAAAGACATTCGGCGTTCAAGAATCCTTCAGTTCCATTTATTGCTCTAAAGAAACTATGGTGTACTTATAAGTTTGATATTATCGAGAACTCCGTTGTATATATTAAAGAACATATGTATAATTTAAGAACTTATGTATAATATGATTCCAAATGGTTTGCTAGATACTATTTGTTCGTACTATTATTCAATAACGTCGATTGTTCATAATATATGTGTCATTTAAAGTATACTATATATACTTTTGGACCATTAAAAATATATTTAAAAAAACAATGTTTAAATTTATGTGGTTTCATTTTAAATTTTATACATCAATATAAAAACTAATTTGTCAATTATTTGCAAATTATATATGTTTTTAAATGAAATTAGGTCGTGCAAAAAATAAGATACCTTTATTGCTATTTGATGAATCATCCGATGAGGATATATATGATATGTAATATTATATTTTTGTAATTACTTTATTTGAATCATTCTACAATAATAATAATAATAATAATAATAATAATAAAAATTTTTTTAAAAATTTTAACTAATAATGATAATATTAGAAAAGAGGCATGTATGCGTCAATATGCGAGGGAAACAGGATACAAGTTCATACATTTTCGCTTTCTCTATGTTTGGTGGAATTCGACTAACGGAGGCTTTTGGTTGTTTTGAGGCACACTTTCCCGTATTAAGTCTATTTCCATTAGCCACTCAAATAATACTAAGAGTGGTGCATTTATCTTTCATAGAGTAAGCTTTTGTATTCAAAAAGGAGTGGGAGCATAGCTTGTGTCTAGACTCCCATCCAACTTCATGTAAAAAAAAGTTTATTAATAAAAAAAATTAATAATAATAATAATAATAATAATAATAATAATAATAATAATAATCTGTTCATGTGTTTATATATGCGTTTGATATTATGTAACTATATATTTATCTTGATATTTAGTTAAACTTGATGCCTCATGTTGCATATTTGTTGTTGAATTTTATTCGTTTGATGTGTTGGAATTTCGTGTATGAGTATAAAATCTAAAGATGGTTGTTGAGATGGATGCTAATAACGTTAAGGGTTCCCGGTTTTCATGACGTTCAATTTGTGATGTGATATAAAATAATTTTTGATGATAAATTTAAGATGGATGCTGATAAAGTTAAGTGTTGTGCTTTTGGTGAATTCATTTTATTAGAGTATTATATATTGGCACCTAAACCAAATCGTGAGTTTTTGGTCCATTATGTTTTGTGTTATTGTTTGATAATTAGGATTTGCTATAACTTAATAATGACCCAAATCCACAATTAGGTTTGGGTAACTAATAGTCATCTAATAAATAATGTTGAGGTTTGGTTTGTCATAGTTAATTAACTTGATGGCTCGTGTTGCACATTTGTTGTGTTTTAATATAGGTGGCGATTACAATATATTAAATTTATTTGTAATTAGTATTGACAATCAGTTTGTTTAATTTAATATATACAATGTAAGTTTATAAACTTCCATGTTGTCTGTTAGTTATATTGTGGTCGTGTATTAGCTATAACTTCCAAGTATATGTGTATTCTTAGGTGTTGTCTATAACTAGCTGGTAGAAAACTGTGTAGTACGTGGCGGTTTTATTTTCTATAGTGCTTATAAATAGATAATTCTACTAAAGTTTAATTATTACCTTAAATAATTCGCAATGGCATTTGGTGTCTTTTTAACTTTGAATTCTTATTCTTCCTATAGTTACTATGATTTTGTAAGTGTATATTACATTAATGTTATTTTGTTTTATATGTTTGATAATGTTGTCCATCTTATATTTATGTTGTTTGTTTTGTTATAACAGAAAGATGATGAATGCATGATAAGTGAAGAAACTGTTGAATCAAAACTTAATAATGCTGGTGAAGTTGTTGATGAAGTTATTCAGTTGATGACAGTTGCAGATCATGAGAATGTAAGATTATTAAATTGTTATTATGTAGTGACATTAATTTGCATGTGTCATTGTAAAAAAACTTTTATATGTTTACAGGTTTCCCTGTCAATTGTTGTTCACATGTTTTCCGATTTGGTTAAGGAGCAAGATGGAAAACGTAAGGGTGTAAACAGTGAGAAATATGTTAAGTTGTTTTGTTTCAATGGGGATCATGTAGGTATTGAATATGATGCTGAAAGTTCTGACATCAGCAAGGAAACTATATTGGATAAGTATAGTAAGCATCTCACTGACGCTGAGAAGTCATACAAAATTGTTGTGGATGGGAAAGAATATTCATATGTATGTGATATTAAAAAATCTGATTTGTTTCCTGAAGGGTTTGATGACAATTTTAGTGTTGTGGGTGATAATAAATTTAGAGTATTTTTTTGACATGGATGCTGAGAAGCTTAAGGGTGTGAGGTGTATATTATTCAGCTTGCTGATTTGATATAAATTTGTTTGTTACTATAATGTTGCAGTTTATGTTAATGTGATAATGGTTTCTGATGATGCGCTAGGTTAATTTAATATTAAAAAGTGTATTCTGACTTGGTGATTTATTTGAGTTATGGTGGGAATGTTCATACAATAGATGTCACATACTTTTTATCATTATATTTTTATAATTATATGTATTTACTGTAATGATAAATATATAGTTATTTATATTACAGGGTTTTGCTAAACATTTAATGCATTTTCTGGTTATTTAGGAAAGTTTGTATGTATTAAATACACTTTAACCTCTGCCCGGTGGGTTAGCAAAACCCATAAAAATAAGGATCTTCTCAAATTAATTATTTCATGTTATTCAGGTTGAACCGGTGAACAAGATGAGCATGATAATAAATGGGCCTAGCAATAATTAAAACGAACATATTATTTAGCTATACTTCCCATCTACAACACCTCAACAATCACTCCCAAAAAATTCCCCTACAAGATTGACACCTCACTCTTCTGCAGCGATGCCTAATGACCATCACTAACACTAACCCCACAAAAGCGGGCGCCCGACACAATCTACGTTTATACCACGAAGAAGTATACTCAAAGGAACAGTCACAAACGATATAAATAACGAGACAGTTTACAAATTTCAGCTTCATATAAAGCAAACACTCTTAATAGTGTTGGGGTTAAAACAAACTTGAAATCTAAGACTTTGTTTCGTGTCTCAAACTCTACGTCCTAGGACCTCCTTTTATACACCAAGGATTACTTTACAAGATAACTATGAATCTTCTAAAACATTAAACTTATATGCATATCTTTCTAAATATATAGAATATACACAAGATAACTAATACATATCTCTTCACACGTCTTTATCTTCATGCAGTCTTCAATCTTTATCAACAGTATTAATCTCTTCAGCAGTGTTAAGTTAGTACTGGCAGTACTAACTTTTACACTAACAGTACTAATCAGTTAGTACTATTAGTTATAATCTGAGCATTACAAACTTTTAGACTTGGCAGAACTAAGGGTAAAGACCTTTAATTCCTAACAATCCTCCTCTAAACTTGTGATTAACCTCTAAATCATCAAGTTTCTTGAATTAAAACTTTTGGCTTTAAGAAGATTCTTTCAAACACTCATTTACTCCATAAGTTGTGATCTTGTAAACCTGAGAAGTTCAAATTCCATTTCACTTTCATGATCAACCTCTAGTCTTCTACTTAGCATCTTTGAAAGAATTTCTTAAATAAGAGGATATTGCTTCTCTATCATCATGTGAATGGCAATGCCATTATCTATCAACAAAACATGAACTCCACATGAATCAAATAATCTCCAGTTTATTACATTGTAGTCCTGTTGATTCTTCCATATTTCATCTTCTTCACTAGGCTCAAATAAGGTCTTTAGATCTCACCAATATAACAAGTCATATCCTCTTGGACTTGTTGTATCACACCTTTTTTCAACCAGCCTATGTAGATCTATCACATTATGTCTATCAAAATCATCAAGCATCTCACTGAATATCTTATAATTCTTGGAACTTCCATCTGCCCTAATGATTTGATAATACATAAAGTTTTCTATCAAGATATGTGTCTTCCAATCAAATATTGGTACTTAGTAGCCAAAGATTCAACATCAATAGCAATATCATCCCTTGGAATTACATCCATACAAGCTCTAAGCTCCTCTTTTTTAGCCTCATCCTCTTGTTTCTGTTTCTTGGCATTGTCTTCATCAAAATCTTCTCTTGATTTCTTTTTACTACTTCCTGCTTGTTGTTGACTGTCATCATTTTTCTTTTCCCTTTCTTCTTTAGCAGGTTGCTTTTGAACAAAACATGAAGCTTCAATTTTATCACTCTTCTTAATAGACTTTTGTTGAAGATCAAATCCAGGTCTCTTCATCACTTCCTTTTCAATCTTAGAATTCTTAGGTACAAAAGCATTATTTTGATCCCATACTCTTTCAAATATAAGTCTAATATCTTCATAGCTCATTCCCTTGAAATGACTCTGCTTGTATCCTCCCTGATTTTTCAAATACATGCACATGTTCTTCCTTACTTCAGCTACAGAGAAAGATCTATTTTGAAGTGCATGATATCTTAGCACAGCAGGATCACTCCAATCAATATCATGGGCTTGATCAGCTTCAGCTACAACTTCTTGTTCTTGTCTTGCTCTATCAAATTCTTCTTGTAACTGTTTAGCTATTTCTGCATCCCTAGCAATCCTTTGTTTTTCTTCTTCATTAATCTGTTCTTGCAATCTAATAGCTTCTTCATGCCCAAGTCTTTCTTGCTCTAGTTGCTTCTTTGCCTTCTTCTGAACAGATTCATCTTCTTTCATAATAGCTTTTCCTTTATCTTTTCTCTTTTCTGCACTCCTTCTGATGTACACTAAATTTGCAGCAGCAGTACTAACTTCAGGAGTCGCACTAGCAGTACTAACTGATATGTTAGCAGTACTAATTTCTTTTTCACCCTTTTCACCACTACCAAGATCTTCCACTAGTTCAGTAGGCTCTTCTTGATCTAAAAGTATCTCAGTATCAGCACTAGTCTTCCCCTGAATCTCAGCATCCTCTTGAATCCATGAAGTTCCTTCATCTTGTACCAATGAAATAGAGGGGTTTTGATCAATCTCAGCAATTCTCCTCCCCTGTTTGGAAGGATCCTCCAAATCTTCTTCAGTATCAGATATAACCACTCTTGCCCTTCTTCTAGGTTGCCTTGACTTAACTTTGTGTTCCAACTTCTTCACCCTCATGATGAGCTTGGTGTAAGCATTACCATATACCTTCTTGGTTTGCTTTAAATCTTGCTCCAAGCTTGCCACTTTTGTTGACAATTAGGTATAAAGAACCGTCAATTCATTAAGTGTCATACTACCCTCATCACTTCCAGGTGTGTGACCTCCTAGGAGAGGTGAATCATGGGGTGGTGTAGGTACCCTGGAGGGTGATGAAAGTGGTGGTTGTGAGGTGGATGGAGTAGTGATAGGTGTGTGATGGGACTCAACTAGGACTGTTGATCCTTCACCCTGCTGAATTGGACCTTGAACAAGCATGCTTGAAAATAGTAGAATGTTCACCCTAGTATAAAACTTGGAAATCCTTCTCATGTTGCTGAATAGTTTTTGTGTGAGGGTAGGAGCAACATAAGTTCTTTTGTGAGGTAGAAGCAATCTCTGATGTTTGTTTAAAAGGATTTGAATGAATCTAGGATACATAAAGAATTTAGACCTACTGTCCAAGAAAATTTACCATGCCCTCAAAAATCATTTTAGAAAAGTTGATAGTCCTGTTTGTAGCCAGGCAAATGATAGCAGTTGCTATGTTGCTACTAAACTGCTCCCAAGAAGTCTTCTTAGGGATTAAGCAATGAAGAATAATATGTATTAAGAATCTCCATTGAGGGGAAAAGTGACCCTTTTGGACGGTCAACATGTCAGAATCAGAAGCATACCCTATAAGAGCAAGCTGCTCAAAAACATCTTGTGTTTACGATGACTGCGTCATCTTTTTGGCGCCGCCGCCTGGGAATAGTTTAGGTTTCGGATTCTATTTAGCTTAGGTCTACTCACAAGATTTTTATCAAGTGAGATTTTTATTTTTCTTTTTACTAGCCTTCTTTTAGTCTATCTTTTCTTTGTGTGTTTGTTTGTAATTTTCTTTTCAAGTAATCAAGTTTTCACAATGGATAACACCCTCCCACCATCGCCACCTAGTTCACCGGTTTCATTAATCATAGAAAAAATTTGAAAGCTTAATTCATTCCTTGAATCATTAAACTTATTTCCCCCATCATCTAACAGATAATTCATTTACACAAAATAAAATGATAGAGACATAATGTTTATTGAGTTAATTAAAAATTATGATGATTCTAGTGAAGGAGCATTAGGAGAAGACGATAATGTAGTAATTGTAGAGGAATTAGGAGTAGAGTACGTTGACAGATTTCTAACTACAAGTAAACTAGCGTATCATAAGTTCTTAATGTGTTCCCCAATTCTGTCTTTTCTCTTAAAAACCCCATTATTGTAGGAGAAAGTCCTTCAAACTTAAAAATACCATGCAACATAAGACATGTACAAGTGGAGAAGGCCTATATAGATGTTAATTCCCCTATAAACATCATGACTCGGATGCAATACAATTGGATCATAAGAAAACAACTTGAACCTAGAGAAGATCCTGATGGCCTTAGAGGAATAAGTAATTTCATAGGATGAGTTAGTGGGATGCATATCTTTGTAGGAAATTTCACTTGCGTTTTGGATTTCATGATTGTTGATCACCTTTTAAGTGTTTGAACGCGTGTAATATACTCTTAGGGGCCTTGTAATAGTCTTCATACTACCTTACTTATGCGTTGCCATAACAGAATATTGCATAGAAAGTTGGTTCGTGCAATTCGCTTGTGAATTAGGAAATACTTACACATTACACCGCAAGTGTGACAGGCAATAGGATTAGGAAGAGCTAATTAGGAGTAGTGCATGATTAAGTGAACATGTTTGTGTACCTATATGAGTTTCCATAGTAGATTAGAATAGAATTAGATTAGTAGCTAATTAGTTTAAACCAAACTCCTTCAAAACTGAGATTTTACTTGCTTTCTAAAAAAATAAAAATACAAAAAAAATAATCTTCTTTTAACCCTTAGACCTTAGTTACATTCTATTCGATCCTTCATGTGAAAACCTAAAGATCGTTTAAGACTCAGATTGTTTAGATCTAATCTTGGATTATAAACATCAAAGATAAACATTATGCAACAGAATAATAACAATAAGAACAATGATGTTTGTCAAGGTTTTTCTTTTATTCAGTCACAGCCCCAAATACTATTTGATCAGAATAGATCAGTTACTCTAACTAGTAACATGGATTTATGATCCTTGAGGCTAAACTATAGACGTCTATACTATTTTACTCTACTATACAAACACACACGACACCTTTGTGTTTATACGACCTAATATGCACACATAAACTACACGACCTAATGTATCTTTATATAGTAGAGATCATCTAGGTTTACAAAGGATAAGAACAAATATAATTAGGAA